>CATIWR010579632.1:0-40422 GCA_949677035.1 Omphalea diandra | reverse complement strand
TATATATATATATATATATATATATATATATATTATTACTAATTGTTCTTAACTATGATATCATCATTAATTGCCACTAGGCAAAGATAATAGTCAATAATAGGAAAAATTCAAAAAAAAAATTTCATTTTTAATATTTTTTATAAAGTGCTTGTGTCTAACTTTTATTATAATTTTATAAATTAAAATAAATATTTTTACAATGTATTCTAAACAATAAAAAATATATTTTCAAAAATATTTTTGAAAAATTATTTTCTACGCAATTGGAAAGCCTTTATAAGTTTTGTTTTGTTTTTTTTTTTTTTGTACTCTCCCTCTCCGATTTGCACTCTATGATTGGCCAGATGCATATGCTCGCTAAGTTGTCTTCATATGCATTTGTTTTAAATCCATCCAACTTCAAGCTTGTTATGATCCTTTTACTCCAAAAAAAAAAAAAAAAGGACAGTTGCTCTGAATCTGACCTATCCTCTTTCATTATTTGATCAATTTGGGTTCTAACAGAACATAATTTGCAGATAGAGCGATAAAAGATTAATATAGACTAACAAAAAGACATACTCTTGTGTGAACCGACGAATAAGCTAGTCTTTTGTGCTATGGCGTCGTCGAAGGTGATGGCGACCACGTCAACTGCAAATCCTGATTTATGTTCCTCCTTCCCAACTCTACTCGCTGATCTCCAAAATCCAAACCAATTGACTTCTTCCACCGCCGCCACCACCACCACCACCGCCGCCACCGCTACCGCTACCGCTACCATGGATGATCTATTAAAAAACATTTACTCCTATCCAACTCCCCCACTGCTACCACCAACCGATTTCCATGGAGGAGCGTCGTTCTCACGCGAGGAAGCTACTGCTAAGTCTGTTGATGAAGTATGGAAGGAGATCGTTGCTGGCGGGGATCAGAGGCGGGGAAGGATGACTTTAGAGGATTTTTTGACTAAGGCTGGTGCAATGAAAGAGGGGGATGTTGGAAGTGTTGGAATTCCCGTTCAGATAGGAGCTTATGGTGTGGACAGCGATGACAAAAATGTTAATGATAATTATGATAACAATCTATTTCATGGGATGATGATGGTGGAAGGAGCGAAAGGGAGACAGAAGAGAAGGATTCTGGAGGAGCCTCCCATGGATAAGGCCACCCAGCTCAAGCAAAGGAGAATGATCAAGAATCGCGAATCTGCTGCCAGGTCCAGAGAACGTAAACAGGTCAATTTCTTTGTTTTCTTCTTTTGATACTGCTAGCGTGTTAAAGAATGTGTGATTATAGTAATTTTGATTTGAATTTTGTTGCTTAATGTATATTGGCTTTATTTGTTTTGTAAATTAACTAAAACAAAATCGAGAGTCTTGGGAATTGATAACTTGCTCAAGCATTCAATCTCCTTTAGTTTAGGCTCAAGCCTGTTAAATTTTATTTTCTTGTTTATTTTGGTTCAATTATAACTTAAAATTCATTTCATTTGCAAATGAATTTCATATAGAATTCATTTGCAAATGAATTTCATGTAGAATTCATTTGCAAATGAATTTCTATGTTTGGCATGCTAGAAAATAAAAACAGAATTCATTTGGTTTAGTTATGACCAATTCCAAGAATTTAATGAAATAGAATTCGAAATGAATTTTCATTTATGCCAAATGCACAAAATGTGGATTTGCAAATGAATTTATAAAAACTATAGAAGTCTATGATACCAAACACAATGTAAATGAAATTGAGAAAGTATTCAATTCAAGATTGTAATTATTTATCTAAAATGTTTTTTTTTTTCAATGGAAGAGTTAATTTTCATCTCATTTATATTAAATTGCTATGATTATAATTTATTTTACTCTTGATAATTAGGCTTATACAATTGAGCTGGAATCTTTGGTGACACAACTTGAGGAGGAGAATGCACGACTATTAAGAGAAGAGGTGACTTTCTTTTTCTCTTCTTTCATTTTGAATTTAAGTTGTATTGGTGGATTCTGTTCACGCTGATGAAAGCATGGCTTCTGTAAAGAAAGAGCTCTTTTATTATTATTCCACTTTTACGTTTGGGGTAATAGTAAACCAATAAACCCCCAGCCAATACTATGAGTTCATTTCATCTTATACCATACTAGTAACCTTTTAAATTTTCCTGTTCGTTGTGAATTTGGCAAATGGTTGCCATTTCAACTATTTATTGCCTCAACTGTAATAACAAGTGGCATTTGATTGGATGAAGCATTCAAATAATTAAAAAGATGCAAAAATTAAAAAGTATATTGAGTAGACTGAAAACCTGTTTCTATGTCTTTCAGTTACATAGACAACAAAGAATTGCATAGCTGTTATAGTATTTCTTGTTATGGTTTGGATTTAAATAATTAGATCATAAAAAACGGTTTAAATAGATGTTATGGCTGCTTCAAATTGTGATAATGAAGTGTGATGGCTATTACGGGGCAGCATGGCAGGAGGTGGAAGATAGAGAGTGATGTAGGATAGCTTGGAGGTTTGGTCGTTTAGAATTCAGTTTGGTTGTTTGTAAAAGCCAACAAAAGAAACTCAAGTTGGCTACTGAGGTTTGTAATGAAGTATTATTTGGAATGAAAATAGAAAAGTTCTAGCGTATAACAGAGCAAACTGTCGAGTTAAGATCACCTACGTTCCTATCTATATGCTATATAATATTAATTGCGTATAATTAGGTGAATGTAACAATGTAATGATGCTGCTCACTGTTGTACGAGAGTAGTTGCTGTTTTTCAATGAATTAGTTGATCTCTATCGGTCATACTTCTGGTTGGGAGGTGAGAACACACACACACACACATGCTTAATGACCTAAGAAACTATGAGAAGCCATAGCACAGAGAAAAGAAATAGAGTAGAAAAATGTAAGGTATTGATGGGATGCTTCACATACTGTACAACTCTATTTAAAATTAGAACTTTACAAAAAGATCACTATATGATTTAGGGATAATCATATAAAGAAAAATTACCTAACAAAAAACAAATTAAAAAAAAAAAACTATTAATTCAAGCATAGTTATTAATCATGCCCAGCTTGCCAATAAGATTCTCGAAAGGTAGCTTGAATAAACTTTTAGTTAAAATGCTGGCAATCTGCTACTTTCCAGGAACATAGGACATACAGTTGATGCCTTCTTCAATCATTTTTTTAATAAAATGATGGTCAACCTCTATGTGCTTTATTCTATCATGATGAACTAATGACAGCCTTTTAGTGACAATAAAGTTTCATTGGAGCTTGAAACTATACTTGTAGTTCTCAGTAAGATTTTCTGCCAGGAAGTTCACATAACCTTTGTGACAAAGCTCTAACGTCAGCCTCAGTGCTACTCCTAAGTAGAACCAACTGCTTCTTACTTCTCTACGTTAAAGATTGCTCCAATCAAAAGTACAATACCTGGTAGTAGACCTCCTATCTGTTTAGACCTTGCCCAATTTTTATCTGAATAAGCTTCAGCTCTGCTTTCTTCATTCTTTCTAAAGAACAATCCTCTATCAGGTGTTCCTTTGAGGTATTTTAGGATTTGATAAACTGCCTCCATATGTTCTTTAATAGGTGATTGCATAAATTGACTTACAACACTCACAGGGAAGGTAATGGCTGGTCTAGTATGAGATAGATAAATCTACTTACCCACTAGACTTTGACAGGAACACTTATTCACCAGTGTGCCTCTTGAATTACCAAGTTTTTGATTAGCGTTGACATGTGTATATGTCGGTTTACAAACTAGCATTCCTGTTTCTGACGAGGTCAAGGGTATACTTTTGGTGAGATACTAAAATTCCTTTACTTGTTTTAGCCACCTCCATTCCTAGAAAATACTTTAGTGCTCCAAGGTCTTTAATTTCAAATTCTCTTGCTAAGAACTGTTTTAAATCTCCTCATTTCTTCAATATCATCTCATGTGAGTATGATATCATCTACATAGAGACTCAATACAGTAATCTTCCCATCTGTTGATCTTTTGTAGAAAAGAGTATGATTTGATTGTGCTTGATTAAACCCATGATTCTTTACTGCTTTAGTAAATCTCTCAAATTTTGCTCTTCGGGACTGCTTAAGCCTGTAAAGAGATTCTTTAAGTCGGCAAATTTTGGAGCTAAATTCATGTTCAAATCTAGGAGGAGCTGTGACATATACATTTGCTCTTCCAAGTTGCCATTCAGAAAAGCATTCTTCACAGTGGAGTGGCCAATCCAAGTTTGCAGCAAGAGAGAGGATTTGTATAGTATTCAATTTTGTCACTGGTGCAAATGTTTCCTGGTAGGCAATGCCATTTGGTGAATCCCTCTTAATAATTAGCCTTGCTTTGAATCGTTCAATAGATTCATCAAAATCGTATTTTATGGTAAACATTCATTTGCACCCCACCATGTGTTTTCCATTCGGTAGCTCTACCACTTCCCATGTGCCATTTATCTTTACTGCCATCATTACTTCCATCACAGCTTATCTATAGGAGACTTACTCAGCTCATTAGTGTCATGGAATGGAGTTGCCTTTGTTTTGGATTCTTGACTTAGCACTAAGGTAATTGGCTCTATTTCTCTTGGAGTTTTTCTTCAAGAATAAACATGGTGCTGCTTTTGAAGTTTTTGATGAATTTGCTAGGCCTAGTGAAATTATTGTGCCAGAGACATATTTGAAGAAGATGATGGTGGGATGATAGCTATTTGTTGACTGGCTGCTTGTGGAATGGTGATTGGACTAGTGACATTTTGTGGAGAGGTGATTGGTTCCCAAAAATGAGCTTTGTTGTCACTCTCCCCTTGAAGTGAAGAATGAGAGTAAAAAGGCTGATTCTCAAAAAATGTAACTTCAAGTGATATATAGAAGATCATAGCACTTATAACTATAGTTGTTAAAGGTGCGCCTCAGGCCTAAGGCGCTAGCTTTTGCGCCTTAAAATGCCAAAAACGAGTGCTGTCACGAAGGCGCATGCCTTGGTGTGCCGTGAGCCTTAGGTAGGCACCCTAAAAGTGTATCTTTGTGACATCCTTTACATATATATATTTTTTTGTTTGTAGTGTGGGTAATCTGAACCATAGATTAAAAATTAAAACAACTTTTGTTAGACCTTGCCACACCTTATTATTTCAAGAAAAAACAATAAAAAGAAAAAAAAGAGTTGTGGCAAGAAAAAAAATTTGCTCAAGCCTCACGCTCTAAAAAAGAAACAATATTAGTTGCCAAAAAAAAAACGAAGAATAAACGATAAGTAGAAGAAGAAAGGATAAGAAAAGATTTGCTTAGCGTCACCAATCACATGATAAGAAATAAAAGTTTGCTGCCTAAAAAAAATAGGAGAAGTCGAGCCTTTACAATCACACGGCAAGAAATCCAGGCTTTTAAGTTTTCTTTATTAAGTTGAGTGTTTAGGATTTGAAACCTTTATTAATTTTTCTTTTTCTTTGTGTGTGTTTTTTTGTTGTTATAACTCATGTTTTTTAGTATTCGTAGTTATAATATTATATCACTTTGCTAGTAGTTTAAATATAACATTTATAATTTTTATAATTTTTTATTTTTGCTCCTCATGTCGCTTAGGCGTGTGCTTGCGCCTAGGCTCCATGGCCCTTTAGCGCAGTATCGTGCCTTGCGCTGTTAATAATTATGCTTATAATCCGTTTATGTAGCAGAGTAGCCTCAAAAGAAGTCTTTTTTTTTTTTGTTTAATTTGGGGAGACAATTTACTTTGATTTAGATTGTGAATGTGCACAAAAATAGGATGTCCAAAAATCTTTAATGGAAGTGAGGAAACAGTTCTAGTACCTGGGTAATAAGAGAGGAATTTGTTTGTTGGTATTTAATAGTTAAGAACCCTTGGATGGCATTTGATTGATAAGATAGGGGTTGTAAGCACTGTATCTCCCCAATATTGTTTTGGTGTATCCGAAGTGAACATTAAGGTCCTGGTTACTTCTAGCAGGTGTTCATTTTTTCTTTTGCAAATACCATTTTGCTTTGGGTTATGAACACATAAAATATGGTGGATAAAACCATGATAATCTAGAAACTCTCTCAAAATTGAATGGAAATATTCATGTCCACCATCAGGTACAAGTATTTTTATGTTGGCTTGAAACTGATTGTTAATCATGGAATGAAAATTATCAAAAGTCTATTTAACTTATGATTTTTCTTTAACAAATATATCTAGCAAACTCTAGTATGATCATCAATAAATGTGATAAAACATCCTTTACCTGTTAAATTTGTTACTTGAGAGGGCTGCCAAATGTCACTATGTGTAAAGCAAAACAGTTTAGAAGCTCTATTGGAGAATAAGGGGAACAACTTTGCTTTGCCATTTGGTAGATTTCACACTAAAAAATAGAGGGATCTTTATTCTTAAAGGGTAAAGGAAACAAATATTTCATGTAAGGAAAACTAGAGTGACCCGATCTATGATGCCACAACGTTATTTTGGAACTACTAGACTGAGAAACCAGTTCACCATTTATATTTAGAGCTTGTATACATTTGAGATTTCCATCTTCATAGTAATAGAGACCTTCACATTCTTTAGCACTGTTAATCATCTTCCCTGAAATTAAAAATGAGCACTACAATTAAGGTCATGAATAATCTTGCTTATAGATAAATGATTACAGGAGACTTTTGGTGCATGTAATGTTGAGTCAAGGAAAAAATTTTTTAGGGAACAATTTTCCCTTTTCTTGCACTTGGGCACCATGATCCAACTGCTATTCTAAGATGCTATCTTTCTGTACTTGGTGAATAGCTAGAAAAATGTTTTAAACTGCCTGTCATATGTGGTTTGTGGCTTCTAAATCGATGATCCATGAGCAATAAGAACTATCAAAGGCATTCAATGCTGTGGGAAATATACCTTGCTTAGCTATGGCACAAATTGAAGTATTTTTCTCACCTTTTTTTCTTCTGGTTCAATAATTGCACCAATTGCTGGATCTATTCTTTGTTGAATGGAAGTTACTATCATTTTGTTTAGTGGACAATGTGTGGTATCCTTGGTTAGTGGCTGATTGATCTCTTCAATTGGTAGAACCTTGATTCTCTCTTAGTTTCCAATTTGGAGGTTTTCCATGAATCTTCCAACATGTTTCTTTTGTGTGGTATGGATGTTGGCAATGAGTACAGCAAGGCTTATCTCCTTTGCTAGCGTTTCTTGGTTCTCCCATGGCTGCATAGCCATGTTGAATAGGAGAGATTGTTCTTTCTTGGATCTTTTGGAGCTTTGATTGAACCATCAACGTCTTAACTCACCTCTCCCTATGATGAACAACTTTATAGACTGGGACCATTGAAGGTAATTTTTGGAAGTTAATCCATGAACTATGATACGTATTGTAAGTTTTTCTGTGATTCTACAGATCATTGAGGTTACTATTTGGGGGTGAAGTGAAAAAAGAGACATCTGATATACCCTCTGGAAGGTGTTTGATTTGTTTGGTCATTGCTGTTTAAGTAAGTTAACTATTTTGCTTTGATGACATGTGGGCAGCTGTAAAACAGAGAAAAAAAAGATTAGGGCGGAGAAAAATGTAATGGATTAATATGATAACTCACATACTTTACAGCTCTATTTAAAATAAAAAACTTTACAAAAGATCACAAACAATCCTATAAAATTAGGCTAGAAATCTGACCATAAAGATGGGAATTACCATTCATAGAAAACTTACCTAAAATAACTAAAATACAAATTTGAAAAAAAAAAAAAAGCTATTAATTTCAGATTTTTCTACAAAAATCCAAACCTTTATCTGAATTTGTAGTTGTATTTAAAGTTTTTAATTATGTTAATTATACCCAATGGTGAAAATTAGATTGGGAAGGCTTATTATAGCTGACATATATATATATATATATATATATATATATTGTTTTTGAGGACTATGAAAGCAGTTTCATCATTTTATCCTTAACTAATCACTATCTCATCTTCTACAGCAGCGAACAATGTTCCTATTTCTCAAAAAATGATAACCATGATTGTTAAAATATCAATTTTACTCATACGATTTTACGAGTAAAAATCTTTTAAATGAGTCAACATGTATATAAAATTGATTCTTATCTAAAATCGTACTAAATCACGTTTAAACTCTGTAAACTCATTGAAATCGTTTTAACGATTTTATGATTTTTGGACTCTTTGCTGGAATTGAGTATAAAATGTATTCGATTATGGACTATTATTTAACACATTTCGTGTAGTATTTATTTGTATATTTTATATTATTAATTTAAGTATTTGATGAACTTGAACTAATTCCTTTTATGTATTCTAATGTTTTAATGTGAGGAATGAACTTGAATCTCTTTTATAAATAGGTTCTCTTATGATCTTTTTAATGTTTTATATGTATTAAATTTGTGAAATATCTTATTTATATTTTGATATATGTAGGATTTAATTTGTATACAAATTTATTTTATATGTTTATATATATATAATTAGATTTTAAATGGTATTTTATTATATTGTAAAATCATATGATTTTACAATTCAATTTTAAAATATGAATTTATGAGTCCTCTATCGATTATAGGTTGAAAAAGCGAGTTGGACAACCTTGATTATAACTAGTACTTTGTCCACAACTACATCATTGACCCAAGACAAACAACAATAACATCATCTAGGCTTCCACATTTGGCATATAGGGAAATTAAAAATGGGCTATTAGAATTTGTTTCTGTATTAAATGCACATGATGAAATGCATGTGCTTGCCAATATCAATGAGCTCAGGAATGACCTGAGCATTAAGAACACTAGTGAGCACAAACTCATTCAAATCCTCATATTCTTTACATATTGATTCAACAATCCCTTAAGCCTCTCCAGCATGCTTTGAATCACAGCCAAAAATCATCATAGTTCACATAACCACATTCCTCTCAGGATTTCTATCAAACCCTTGGCGGGCCTCCAAAAGCAGACCAGTTTTATAGTACATATTTAGGAGACAAATGTGCTATTGAAAACTCCAGCATCATGGGGATTTGGTAAGGTATTCTTTGCTCCCATGTGCTGAAATAGATCCATGAAAAGAATGAACCAGTACAGCCCGTTGGGAATAGGCATTGAAAAGGCAATTCCATGAGGCCATGTCTTTGTTGCAAGTTTTGATTGAATATTTTTAATTATAGTGGTTGATTTAATTTTATTTTAGTTTAACTATAACAGGTTCTTAGTCTTGCATGCATGTCGAAGTCAGTTGGGACACTGCTTTTGTTTGATGAACTTTTTTTTTTTTTTTTGCAAAAAACAAAAACAGAAAATTGGTTTGACATGAACATTGTTGGGTTAAGAAAATTATTGGTTTTATGGTGATGGGTTGTTGCTTTGATATGAAAATGAAAGCAAAAATAGAGAATGGGAGAAGAGGAAGCAGGAAGAGGATTGATGGAAAAATACAAAATAGCTAAGGGTTAGAATGGTTAAGAGGAAATGACAGAAATGCCCTCGTGTGACTCAAATTTTTTTTTAAAACAAATAGTTTTTCTTATTTGGCTGCCATGTCAACGAAATCAATACTTTCTCAATTTAATTTTGATCATTATGTATAAGTGGAATCAATTTATCAAATTGGGGTTTAATTGACATAATCAATTTATTAAAACCATTGGTATAATTGTGAATAGAAATAAAAGTTTAGGTTTTTTGGGTCATTAAGCATTATATATAGTTATAGTATAATAGTTATGTGTTTATGTGTGTGTGTGTGTGTGTGTCTCTCTCTCTCTCTCTCTCTCTATATATATATATATATATATATATATATATACATATATATATATATATGTATGATGTTTTTATGGCTACTGGAACTTTTACTTATCCATGGTTACTGCACTTTCAGCTTTTAGATTAAAAATCTAATGGTTTTGATTATTTTGACTTGTAATTAATGTTTACACTGAAAACTATAAACATTTATTATTTAGTTATAAAAATAATAATCATCTATGGAGATATAATTATTGAAAACCCAGTGTATATAGAATATATGGTAACACTTCTCTAGTTATTTTAAATATTTGCAACTTTACGCATGGTCAAATATATGAATGGAAAAATAAATACTAATTAAAGGAATAAAGTTATAAATATGATTAATATTTTATGGAATGAATTGGATTCCAAAAGATTAGTCATTTGTTTATTTAATTCTTTTTAAGATATATGAGTTCATTAATTTTTTCTCTCATTTCACATTGACTCTCATAATGATCAATTCTATCACATTTATAACAAAAAGGTTGAATGGACGAATTATTTTTAGAAGATTTTTTGGAAAACTTATGTTTAAAAGATTGATGTTTACTAAAAGTCTTAGTTTCACTCATATTAGGTTCATTAGAAAAAGATTTAGATTTTTTATTTTCTAAGGTTTTTTCGTTGAAAACTTATTTTTATTTTCTGCAAGAGGGGGAAGCAATCTTTCATAACCATGTTGTACCATATGGTATAGTTATATATGCTTTTAGTATATCCTATATGTAGTGTAGTTATATAGTATACCATATATAAGATGATTTTCATAAATAGAATAAATGAAGATCAATTTTTATCTTTTCTTACAATTTATGAACTAAGAAAAGAATGTCCATTGGATATATATATATATATATATATATATATATATATAATATTTTATTATACATATGGTTAAATAACAAATTTTACAAAATAATATGTTCGACATTGCTTTCGATGATACTTCATGTGCATAAAGTAGATTTATATTTGAAAGTTGGAAAAAATGAAATATGCAGATTGAGATCAAATGAGGAGGCAGCTCCTTCCCATTTTTTACTGGACAAGCTTGGCAAATATGCCAAGAAGCCTTAGTCCTTTAAAAGAAAAAAAAAATTGTCTTAATTGAACTAAACTGGTAGTTCGAAATTTTTTTATTAGGTAGTTTGGATGAACAGATCCAGTTTGGTTTCTTTTTTAGTCTAAGTTTTTATATTTGAATGACGGAACACTGAACTGAGTTGAACCAGGCCAAATAGAACTAAAAATCCTAATCAAACCGGATTTGGAACTGATAATTCAAGATTTCTGTCCAGTTCTGGTTTTGAAATTTTTTGGATAACCAGTTTTTGGTTTGGTTCTAGTTATTTTCAAATAACCAATCTAGAATCGGTCCAGTCACCCTACTTCTGGCTGTTTATGTTGCTCTTTTGATAATTCTGCTTTCTCTGCTTTCTCTGCCTGCTTCTTTGGAGCTTTTGATCGCAATGCCTTTTGTGGATGCTCTATTAGGCATACTATTTGCTATTTGCGCCTTCTTCATACATCTTGTTGTCAAGCATTTTCATTGGCTTCAGACCATGAATCTTTTTTTTTTTTTTTTTTTTTCCCATTTGGAAGGTAGATGTGTCTTTTTTCCCCCCTGTATCATGTTTCATATATCACTCATATAGTCAAGGGTTCAGGGCCTATCAAGAAGGTTATGTGTCATTTGAACAGGATTCATCATCAATAAAATAAAGAAAATGGACAGTTTAAGTTCTCTTGATGATTAATAGTGATTATCTATTATGGGTTGCTAGAATAGCTAGTTGTTAAACCTTAATTTAATTATTTGTGGTAGCCCGTTGTTATGTTTTGTTTATTCAGTAGTTATGTTTTAGTCTGTAGCTTGTCATATGTCCTATAAACATGGAGACAGTTGCTTTCCTAGCGTGTGGTTTCCTAGTGGATAGCTATTTCATGCAAATTGTTATGCTTTGGATATTAAAGAAAGAAGAGGAAAAAAAGGATAAGGTAAACAGTATTTTATCCAGAAAACTTGTTTTCTAAGAGATTGTTAGTTTCTCGCTTGATGAGCCCTTGGAGATTGTTGGGTTCTCTCCTTTAAATGAACCCATTGATTTCCTTGATATTCAAGTAAATCACCTATAATTAGATCTATAATCTGGGACCACAACATTGTCTTTGTTAATTTTGTTATGAATTTGCTAGTGATGTTTTGCCAATCATTTTGATTGTCACAATGATGTTAAACATTTTATTAACATTTTAAGTGAACATTTTCTTCCAACCATGAATGGGCTTTTTTCACCAAAAAAAAAAAAAAAAAAAAAACACATTTAGATTTCCTAGGCATGTTGCATCTTGACTTTGAAGAAGCCATGTGCTTCGTCTTTGCATGTCCATGTCCATGCAACATAGTGCACTAAATAATGGTGATTATTAGTATTGATGCCTTTATTTATTATCAAATCTTGTACAGTTTCAGCAGTCACTTAATTTTCCTTTATGATTATCTTGTTATGATTCTTGTTCCTTTTTCTCTATTCCAATATGCAAGTTGTGTTATACAGAGCACTAATAACCTCTTGATTTTCTTCTCCACATTCAGAGTTAGAATATTTAAGTGCATTGAAACCACTTGGTCCATATTATTGATTACTGATATGTATACAGTGGTATTAACACGTTCAGAGTTTGGAATATTACTTGTGCAGATCTTTTCCTCATAACCTTCTTGTGGTGATTATTATTTCTTTTCCTATATACTCATGTGCAAAATATGTTTTATTGGACATTGTTAACCCATATGACCAGCTTCTCCATGATTAAAGAAAACAACACACCTGCCTTTAAGATTGGCTCCATTCATTAGAACTGTCAAAACAAGTATGGGGGAAATATATTTTTGGAGAACAATTTTTTTTTTTGCATCCATATTAAGACTCCATTTCAGTTGTGAAAGATAGTCTTTTAGAAACATTTTCTGCAGAGAAAGCTGTTTATCTTTGATGAAAATGACTTCCTACTTAAAAAGAGAAATAAGTTTCCAGATTTTCATAGATTCAGAAAAAAGAGAATCACATAAGCACATACCTATTACTCGTCCATCTATTATTGATCTCCTCTAGCTCTCCCTGGCTATTGATGGCTGCTCCTGTGACTATTACATTTCACCCAATTGTATGTTTTTCTCACACATTCAATTTTAAATTGAAAAGGTGTAAAGTATTTGTAGGATCAAACATATTAGTTGTCTTATTTTAAACAAAAGAAAATATTTTCTGATGTCAATTCTACAAGGTGCAGCTGATTTTTGTCATTGTAACTAAATAATACTTCCTCTATCATAAATAAATTGTCACCTTCCATTTTTCAGATTGCTAAATATATTTTATCAACTCATAACTGATAGCTTATTTTTCCATTTGTACACTTAATTGTATTTAATGAAAAATAAATATACTTTATCTACTTTAATAATTAATAAGGGCAAATTACAAATTTAATTATAAATATTTTTGATTTAATGAAAGTTGGTATGTATTTTGAAACATCCCAAAAATGAATAGTGGACAATTTTTTGGAGATACAAGGAGTATAAAATAAGTTATTTTCTTGGAAAGCATTTTCTTAGAAAATATTTTCAGGAAATAGAGGGTGTATAAGCACAAGATTTTAGAAATGACCTGTTGTGAGTCGTGTTGGATGTTACATAATTGATTTTGAGGGTCCATTATGTTACCCTGGATACAAGTGAGTTTGTTACCCTACATGATACAAGTGAGTTTTCAGAATCATAACCAAATTGTCCATTATCATTACAACATGGCGGGTACGGACAATTCACACTATGACGGGAAGCAACAATCAAAGAGGAAGCAAAGAATCTTGTAATAAAACTTCAAATCGAATCTTGTAATAAAACTTCAAATCAAACTGAAAAAGTAAGAGTTCATTCCAATGATACTGAAAATTGAATTCAAATTGAGAAACGAAGAAGCAAAAGACACAAACAATGTGACTGACATCATTAGAAGCACCCAAAAAATAATGGACTAAGTTTTTTCTACTTTTGGAACATGGGTATTATTAGAGATACAGAATCAAAGATTTTTTTTTTTGTTTCTTTTTTTTTTGGCTTAATCTTCCATTCTTCATGATCTTCACTCAGTATGTAATTTTTTTTTTAGCCTATAATTTTGTATATCATTTTTCTTTGGGATAAAAATTGACTGCAACTCTTGCTATAAATCAATTGATAGTAGATAGAACACATGTAGATGTGAATAATTATCAATTAGTCCATTGCCATGTGTTTTAATTTTTCAATTAATTATTTTTTGCTGGTGACAACCATGATTCATGTCTTATAATTAAATTATTTCTACTTGATTAGTTATTAATTTATATTTTGAACTATTGATAACATTTACTTTTCAATAAATATTGATCTTAGCTACAATTTATTATTATTTTTTTTAAATTCACAATAGCACAGGCAGCGACTATGTTGCATTTTGTCTGCTATTCACTTGTTGTCTACAGTATGACTTCATCTGCAACAGCTATCACAACCGTGATCAAATTCTTGTCCAAGAATGAAATCAAAATAAATGCCTAAATATGTTATTGTTTTTTCTTGATTGCATCCTTGGTTTCTGTACATTGAATATGCTGATTTCTGTAAACTCCTAACACATTGGCACCTTACCTTCTTTCAAGGATTCTCTAGATGCTGATAATTGCACTATGTTGATTTCTTACAATTGTTCCAGTAATTTCCATATTTAGTTTTTCATTCCTTCAGAAATTAGCTAAGAAATCTAAATTGTAATGCAGGTTGAGCAGAGCAAGGAGAGATTTAAAGAGGTATGATTCATTTTTTGTGCGTTTGATGTGTTTCTCACAATTGTTGGGCATGAAACCAAAACAAGCCCTATAGAACCTGATTTGCTTTTTCTTTCTAACATTATGCAATTAATCCAACAAATTTATTTAATTAAGCCTAAAATCTGCAAATCAGATTCTGCATTAAAACAAATTCCGGCAATTCTGTGTGGAGCTTCAAACACAGTTGATAAGGAATGAATTTTCTTTATTTAGTTCCGTATTTTTTGCCAGTTCCTCGTTAATTCTTAACAAGAAAACAGAAAGGGAAATGAAGGAAATACGCTTCAAGTTCTTTAACAAAACTTCACCAATGAACAAAAGCATAACCAGGGAATTAATCAAATTACTGAACTTCCAAATCTCATATTAACAAAAACCAAAAAATAGTTTTGCCTTTCATATACTAAAACACATATGTAACATGTGTTTCTGGACTTTTTGTTTTAGTTACCATATCCTTTCTGTGTTTGGACTTTATTTATTTTTCTTGTTGCCTCTTGCTTTAGTTGTTGGATTATGCAGAGGGGTATGATTGGAGTGGGAGAAGAGGTAAGTGTGAAATAGTTAATTATAATATGGGTGACGGAGAATTCTAGCACATGCCGATCTGATTGGCCATTTTTAATGCATGAGAATAATCATTTAATGATCTAATTGTGCACAATAGTCAATTAGGGGCTAAATATATGCATGTATTGCTGGGACTGATTTGGTTGTTATGCAAATTTTGGTAGAAAATATCAATGCACAGTTTATTCTATTGTAATACTAGAGTTAATGCCCGTGTTTTTTTACAGTTTTGTCAAATATTTTAAATATTACATTTTTATTTTCAATTTGAAAGTATTTATTTTATTATTTAGTATTTATAAAAATGAAAATTATATAAAACATTGATTTGGTTGAAGTAATTAAATCGATTGTGTGTGTGTGAGTTGATAGATTTGATGCATCAAAATAATTTATTTATTATTACTTTTATATAAATTTATTTAATTTACCAATTGCTATGAATCATTATAATGTTGTTTTCAATAAGGGAAATTTTAAAATGCGAAGCATATTTTATATTTTTTAACTTTCAAATAATTTAAATTAGAAAAGTGAAGAAAATTAGATAATGCTTACATATAATAATAATAAATTCTAATATTCTACTATATAATTTGAATTTATTACTAAAATCATTAGGAAAATTTTAATTAAAACTTGTAACTTTTTTCCATGAAAATTTGCGTTTGCTTTAATATATTTTTAACTTCTTTATTTCAACGAATATAGCATTATTTTAACTCTCAAAAAGTCTTTTTAAAATTTTTATTATTTCCTATATGAGAAAAATAGTAATAAACACAATCCATATAATAAATTATTAAAAAATAATCTAACATTTGTTGTAGAAAACAATATGTACAAGTACTAATGATATATTTTTTTAATTTTTTGAAGTTGACAAGACAGACATCTACATTCTTATCAGAAAGGAATATCATAGTACTCTTGAAACTTTAATTAGTAAAATTTTCCCCATAGTCATAATACTGTCACTTTAATTTTTCAATATTTTTTATTAGAATTCAGATTCTCAATAAGAGTATTTTCTCACCCTTTTTTGCAAGTTGTCTCATTTTAAAAAGAAATAAAAAAATTGTTACTTACAATTCATTGTGAAAATCAAAGAGAAAAGACAATCATGGTAGAAAAGAATCTTATAATGTTTAACATTTAGTTTATGGAATTGATTTTTTTTCTTTTTTTTAGTTAAGCTAAAATATGTAGAATGATTAAACATGTTATCTTCTAAATAAATTTAGTCCTTATGTAGAGTATGTCTTAGTATGTGAATTAAAAATTAGTCGTTACATCAATCACTAAGATGTGGTTTCAATCATACATCATATTTATCAGTTAAATTATTATCATTGGAATATATTTTTGTGAAGAATGTTTGAGCATTGATCATCAAGAATATTGTAATTGCAATTGTATATAATCCATATATGTATTTTATTAAAAATCAAGTGTAGTAATTTATGAATAGGAGACTAAAAATTGAATACTTGAGCACCATTATTTGGAACCAAATTAATAGCATGCGCATCTAATACCAAGATTACATTGTTTATTTTATTTTCACAAGTAATGTCCGTATGAAATACAAATTTTTAGAGTTTGAAAATTAAGAGTAACCTAAAAAATACTAAGGCATGAAAATTAATTGCCTGTTTGCTGAACACGAAGGCTAGAATGGAATATTCATTTGGATTTTCATCTCTGTCTTAGCTGAATGAAATGGCCCTTAAGTATTTGTGTTTTTGAGTTATGCAGAAGTGGCATAAGCTTTTATGCCTGCATTTTAGGTCTAGAGAACAACTTGTATTTGGGATCATGGTTTTAAATTGCGGTTGCGTGTAACTATAATGAAACTATCGCGACTGTAACCTAAAAATTGCAAAATGTTCCAAACCAAGAAATTTTGACAGAATTTACTAAAACAAAGAATAACAACTGAAGAATAAGCATACAAGACCATAGATAGAGACAACAATATCTATAATTTTTGGCTAAAATTTAACAATTAACTTAATTATATCAAAACATGTAGGCAGCTTAATTGATAATTTCAAATGATTTAACTCTAACTACACATTTTATTCGACTCCCAAAGCATAGACAGCCATAAGGTGTCTTGGTCATCGTTTAAATTTCAATATAGTACAAATTATTTTAAAAAATTTTGATAATTACATAAGTGTTATAAAAATATAAAAAAATATTAGTTGTACTATTTTTAACTCCAACTACACATTTTACTTAATTATATACAACTTAATTGATAAATATGCATCTTATAGTCGCTAATCAAATTAAGTACCTAATTTATGTTTAACCACTCATCGAACCAAATATGCATATTATAATCACTAATCAAGTTAAGTACCTAATTAAAACTTAAAATTAAAAAATATATTGCAAGAAAAACCGAAGAAAAAAAAAAAAAAGAAAGAAAGTATTAATACACCTCTTTGAGTGGTGTAGACTTGTAGCTTGAAGAAATTCTACTTAAACACTTATCTTTTGCAGAAATTTCCAGTTTTAAAAGTTAACAAAAAATGAGGGCTAGATCATAGGCAGAAATCAAGGCAAAGAGAATAAGGAAAGTATAAGAAGAAGAATAAATGAGCAAAGAGGAGATTTATTATGGATTCTAGCTGTTTGGCATAAGAAAAAGAGAACAAAATAAGAAAGGAAAAATCCAATGAAATCCTGCATTTTCTGCAGGATTCTTGCTGCCGCACTCAAGGTAACAGCCTTAATGGCTATTACATTAAAAAATAACAGCCATTACAGTTGTTACGCCACACCGAATAGTTTTGCCCCTTTTTAATGGGAATAACGGTCATGTTCAGTTCAAAAACCAGGACATAACAGCCATTACATTATGTAAGAGCCATTATTTGAAACAATGTTTGGGATATATTAGCATACTAAATTCCATTAATTTATTATGGGATTCCTGAAGAACCCTTGAAAGTTTGCCTTTTCCTTTCTTATTTACTATTGCCTAAATATCTTTAATAGTCATAAAAGTACGACACTTTTTTCTTTTGATCTCTCCTTTCTCCTACTTTTCTCTTTAAGGACTCTGATTTGAATGCTTATTTGATAATCAAAGACGTTGAGGCTTTCAGTTGAAGTTATAGAGAAATTATTGGTGCCAGTGGGGCTGGGCTTGGTCCGGTCTAAGTCGGTGTTTCATAAATCACGAGACTGGATCGAAAGTCAGTTCTGCTAAAGATGGAAGAAGCAATGTTGGACTGCAAAAAAAAAAAAAGTCCCTGGACCGAAAATTCGGTTTGTTTCAGTTCTTTTTTTTTTTTTTAGTGACTTGTGTTTTATGGTGAAATTTGATGCTTTGGTTCAAAAACATAATTACAAGCTTTCAACATTCAAAAAGCCAGTGCCCCATTTGGTATCAATGCCAATTTATGTTTTATATTTTTTGAAAACTGACAACTGTATGCTGCTTTTGATTTCTGGTTTTCATAAAAATTTTTTCCCCCCTTCTAAATTCATAGGCTTTATAACCAAACCATTTGAGGAAAAGCCTCTTCGCAATCTCAAAAAAACTCCATTTTGGATGTTTAATTTTGCACTGAATCCATCCTTCAAACATTAAATTCACCAAACCCTTCATCATTTCTCCATAATATTTTTCTTTCACGGTACTTTTTTTTCGCTCCCTGGATAAAAACTTATACCTTGTTGATGAGATCTCAGTCCTGTGAATGAAGTGACTAGATTATGCTCAAGATGTCAAAGTTTGCTCCAATTTTTATAAATTTTATGAATTAAATGAAAAAAAAAAAATAAAGCATCTGAAATTTGCTGATCATGAAACCCTGGAAGAAAGAGTCGAGATTGTTCAAAGAACAGAAGTTTTAGAAATCAAAAGAACAATGTTTTCAAGCTATGAGATCTAAAAGAAAAACTGAAGATGAAGATGGAGAGAGAATAGCATGAGAATGACTAACACAACAGAAAGAAGATTAGAAGGAGAGAGCGTGTACAGGTAAGAGAGAGAGAGAGAGGGTTTTCTCTTTACCCATTTCTTGTTTTTAAACCAAAAACAAAACAAAAAATTTCTTTTTGTGGTTTTTCCTTTCTTCGTGTTTTTTTTTTTTTTTTTTTTTTTAAACCAAGACTAAGATAAGCGAGAAAAACAAAAACTTACCCCACTAGCTGAATACATTTTAAAATTTTTTAAGCCAAGTTAAAGGCTGAATCTGAAATGTTCCAGAATGCTCCTGAAGATTTGATCAGAATTAGAAGTACAAGCCAAAGAACAAACATTAAAACTTAACCAAGAGTTTCAGGGATGTAAAATGATGAACAAGTGCACTAGCAATTAGTCAAGCAGTCAAGTCGTAAGCATGCGACTAATTAGCCATTGTTCTACTTCAAATGCCAACAACAGTCTCAAATTACAACCTTTTTACAGTTGAACCTCCTCAAATTACAACCTTTTTACAGTTGCAACCTCATAAAATAAGATAATGGTTCCCTAATTCCAAATATTAAATAAATTACAAAAGGAAAAAGGCCTCTAATTTCTCTTGACAGTCACAGATCCCAACTGTTAGTGCATTCCCATCTGGCTCATACATCTCCTGTAGAGTCCATGACTTCATGTCTCAAACAGTTATCATTTATCATCACTCATCAGTCAGCACAGGCACAATAGTAATCAGTTCACTTATCAATATCATGTGCATAAATAGAGCATGAGATAACAGAAACACAAAAAAAAAAAAAAAAAAAAAAAAGGGGCAGGATTGAAGTGATGATCAAGTCATTAAGAAAGATGCAAGTTATTTCAAATGACGCTCATGGATAAAATTTGCAAATTACAACAAATTTTTATAAAATTGAAATCCAGTCAAAGTATGCAAATCTTCCCTGATATACTATGCACATGTAACTAGATTAATATCTTAGCAGTCCAAATTCCATCTCGGCATGGTGGAATCAATGATTTCAGAATCGTCACTAATATCTACACAATTTGAGAATAGAACAAAAGCAAATAAATTAATCAATCTCTGCAAATGATTAGAGAGTATCAACATGCAAACAAATCCAATAAAGTAAAAAACAATACATGCAGAAGAATACATCCACCAAATTACTAAATGCTACTAAAATTGATAGTAAATTAGCAAATCAATGAGAAGAAGCAATGCACACATAACTAGATTCATATCTTTAGCAGTCCAAATTCCATCCTGGCATGGTGGAATCAACGATTTCAGAATCTTCAGTAATATCTACACAATTTGACAATAAAACAAAAGCAAATAAATTAATCAATCTATGCAAATGATTAGAGAGTATCAACATGCAAACAAAGCCTATAAGGTAAAAAACAATACATGCAGAAGAATACATCCATCAAATTACTAAATGCTACTAAAATTGATAGCAAATTAGCAAATCAATGAGAAGAAGCCACCAGATTACATGCATCATAAACATCAAGACGTCCAAAACAAGCTAGATAATTATATTGAAACCAAAAAGGAGATATTACAAACTTACAGTTAACACAGCTTGATTTGCTTCAGCTGCATGTGATAAGTTACAATAAGATTGCACATGCAGGTTCTTATGTATTCAAAACATCTTAATCATATTGTATAAAGCATGTTTGGATTTTGAAACTATTGAAGATATTTCTTATTGAGATGAAAGAGGGTTGTTTTTGGAATTGAAGTTAAACTATATAAAATTTACTGTGATTCTTATTTTCTTTTATCCGTCTGTTGTAACTTGAATGGATAATTTTATATTCTTAAAGAAAATTGCATTAGGGGATGGACACAACATTGAAGTTTAAAAATGTTACAACTTAACCCCTGAACAATCTAAGAATTACTGTGTAATTAGTGGGTGCCTTGGATTTTGAGATAAATTGGTAGTTTTATGTTGTTTTCCCTTGTTTGTGTGGGTTCTATAAGCTTATGGGTAGTAATGAGCTTCTGTTCTTCGATGATGTATTCTTTGGTTTTCTCAATATATTCTTTAGTGATTTACCAACCCACAAAAAAAAAAAAAATCTAAGAATTTCAATTCAAGTTTTGACAGAAATTAGTTTTGTCACTCATTAGTACCTCCATGAAAATTGGGGATATTTTATCAAAGACTTACAATTAGTCTTACTGGTTAGTTTAAAGGAGTTTTACCTTATTACAATCACTACCATCCCAAGCAAAAGGTCAAATATGCCCAATTTTCTCTCCACCAACACAGTGTTGAATTATTTCATGTAAAACTATCAGGTTTTACATTACTACTCTTAAAATTATTTTAAGTCTTTGATAAAATATGTTTCCTAATTTTAAAGGTGTAATGACAATTAGCCTTTCATAGAATTAAAGTTCTCAAATAATTCTGGCATCACATAATTTATATGATAAACTAGAACTCTTAATAATAGGTTCCCTAAGATTCAATCAGCATTGTCCCAAAAAAAAAAAAAAAAAAAGAGAAATAACAAAGTGAGAACTTTGTCATAATAGGTGTTGAAATTTCTAACTAGCTTTGAATTGCAAATGGTTAATAATCCCCTGTTCATTTTTCTTATACGCATCTGTAATTTCTAATAATAATTTATCATTAATTTGCATTTTCAAAAAACTGATATGGAACTGCAAGACTCATGTTGTTTGTAATGGAAATGATGGTGATTTCCCCTCTAATTTTGACTCTGGGTTGGTAGGTAATGAATACATCAGCTAAATTGTGCTATTTACTGAAGGCTAGTGATAACTTATTTTTCTGTAATTGCGGATGAAATGATTGCCCCACATATCAGGTTTTCTTTGGCAATGTAAATGTAAATGTACTGTGAAATTCAATGACTAAGGAGCAATATTTAGAGTAACAAACAGCAGCATCATGCTGTGTACAGCTCATTTTTCTATCAGCCCACACGATTCCCCCACATGATCTTCTGCATATCACTTATTCTTCCAAAGATTGGTACTGCTCTTGTGCTGTTGTGCATGCATCGAACTTAACTCGTGTTTATCTAAAAGGGTTTCCTTCCAACTTTGGTGTTATGATTTGTTGGGGAATAAGGAATATGTTTGATTGTTTTATTGGGTCCAACCCAAATCTAGGCATTGTGTTATAAGTACCATTTTGGTGCTTGAGTAAGTAGTTTGTTAATTTAAATCCCGAATATGATGTGGTCTCTCAATTTCTCTTGTTAAGTTAATAATGGCTCTAACTCTTTGGCTTTAACAATGCAGCTTATGGAGAATCTCATTCCAGTTGTTGAGAAGAAAAGACTGCCACGTTTTCTTCGTAGAGTAAATTCTGTGCAGTGGTAGATACATTTCCAACTGATAATTGTTTATAAGATTGTTTTGTTGGTTACCATCAAGTATAGAAGTTATACAGGGATAAAGAGAGATGTGAAGAAAGTTAAAGAAGTGAAAACATATACCTCATAATTTACTTGTACTGATTATCCTTCCCCAGAGTGATTGAGGCTTTTTTTAGTAATGGCAGATTGAATGTAGCAGCACCAATCTAATTAGAATTAAAGATGGATACGTGCTTTAAGTGACATATCCAAGATTGATTACGGATGCTTAGTTGATTGGCAGCAACAGAATTTAAATAGAAGCTCCTGTTTTGACAAATTTTGCTCACATGACAGGCAAAGGAAGTGAATATTTGATTATGTATAAATATTAATTTACTTTATAATGCCAGTACATAAGCAAGCGTGAAGAGTTTGATATCTAGGCCTGTCTTTAAATAGTGGTGTATATGCAGGACATCTCGTTGCCAATATTATGTTCTTTGTAATCTGATTGAATGCTTATTTATGTTCTCTCGTATCAGACTAGTATACTTAACCCAGAATATGATTGGCTCAGTAACCCAGAATATGATTGGCTGAGTAAGCCTTGCCTGATCGATTTGTTGAAGTTTGGGGGATCATTCTTTTATTTAGTGAAATACTTGATAAGCAAGAGTGGAGCTTGAGGATCTGTTTAGTGAAATCAAATGAAAATCACTAGAATTTAATTTTCAATAGGAGCATTTAGCATTGCTACGTTCATTAAAAGAAAAACAGGACTTCATTAATTGAGAAAAGGAGCAATACAAAGACAACATGATCTTTGAAAATTCTATAGAAGGAATTGTATGTTCAAAATATAGAGAGATAATACAAAAGAAGTTGGATTGATCATTACTCGTATGCTTCATTGCATAAGTTCCAAGTACATTAAAAAATTAAGTGTAAGTTTAATCTTCAAATTCTAACGAGACTTAAAAAATCCATTTTTTAGCGATTTAAATTATAAAAATTTAAAGTGTCAATTCAAACTCTAAATAACTAAGCCAATTTAAAATTAGAATGAATAAATTTGTGAAATTTTTAAGTTTTCGCTTAATAATTTTACTAAGTCCTCCTAAGAACTCAAAAAGAGAAATCAATTTCACAAAAAATCATAGCAAAAAAAAAAAATCATAGCAAAAAAAAAAAAATCATTAATTGATTGCTTTGGTGACTATTTTAGTCTTTACAATACTTAAGAAAAACCCTAATTTCTAATGATGAATTTGGCCACCAAGGTGTTGCCACCTAAAAACTAGTTAAACAACTTATTTAATAAGGAAAACTAAATAAAGAATATGATTGGCCAATGAGATTTGGCCATAGTGTTTCACCCTAGCTCTAAGCTCTAAATAAAGTTCTTACAAGAATGAAAAACTAACAAAAGATCTAAAGAATCTTTGACTAAGATATTCAACTAATGAGGAATAATCCTAAAGAGAAGAAAAGTTTGCCAACTAAACATAATCTTGCAAGATCTTTGACTTTTTATACAATCTCCTTATCCACACATTTTAGGCTCTAATTCCATGCTTTGGCCGAATGCTAATAGACCTTGGTCCTCTCCACAAGTTGGTCTCCATTGGACCGAGTTAAATACTCCATTTGAAGAGTCCAAGCTTCCATCTTCTTTTTATTGGTCTTCACACATTCTTGGTTCCTTTTGGTCCAATTGCATTCTTGAGTTTCTTTAGCCTTCTTCTTATAATTGGGCTTTGAAGTTGAAGTGGATCTTTAGACTTGTTTTGGATGTTTGCACTATTCCCTCATTCCTCAAGAGGATTTGTCCTCGAATCAAAACCTTCATCAAAATTAGAAGGAGATAAATCAATAACATTAAAAGCAGCACTAATATTATAATCACTAGGCAAGTATAATTTATAAGCATTATCACTAACCATCTTTAAAACCTGAAAAGGTCTATCTCCCTAGGGTCTAACTTACTTTTCCTAAGACTAGGAAACCTCTTTTTCCCTAAGGTCTATCTCCCTAGGGTCTAACTATTCATACAATCCATATTTAGTTTAAAAACAGTTTTTTCATTCATCTCCTTCACACATATGAATTTGATGATATCCACTTTTTAAATCCATTTTAGAAAACATGCAAACATCATGCAATTCATTTAACAAGTCATCTAACCTAAGAATTGGATGTCTATATTTAATAGTTATTTTGTTAATTGCCCTACGATCAACACATATGCTAAGAACCATCCTTTTTGGGTACAAGTAAATCTGGAACAACACATGGACTTATACTTTCCCTTATCAACCCTTTCTCCATAAGCTTTTCAACTTTCCTTTGAAGTTCCTTCGTCTCCTCAGGATTGCTTCTATAAGTCGGTCTATTAGGAATTTGGAAGCTCAGGCTAAAATCTATTTGATGTTCAACTGACCTCTTAAGGGTGGTAATCCTTTAGGCACCTGTTTGAGAAACAAAGTTACAAAATCATTCGACAAAGAAACAAAACAACTAGGAAGAAATTTGGTTAGATCATTATTAAAATAAAAACAAGTTAAACATACATCTTTATACAAAAGCATAACCATGAGTATTTTGGCTAGCAAGGCTTTTCTCATATCACTTTCTTTTGCATAAAAAGCTTTTTTCACTCTCTTCTTTTTCATGCCCCTCATGTTTCTTATGGGCATTCCTTATTTTCTCTCATTTTTCCTCTCTAATCTCACCTCCTTTATTGGTTTTCTCACAATTCTCCTTTTATCGCATTAATTTTTCTTTTTCTTTCTCATATGCACTTTCTTTCTCTTAAGATTTTTTAGTCCTTATAATTTTTTTTGAGGAGATAAAGAAGATAGTACAATGTGTTTAACCCAAAATCAAATTATATGTATTAAAGAACCCATCACGTTTAGCTCTCCTATCAAATTGTCATGGATGCCCTAAAAGTATATAACTAGCTTACATAGGAATTACATCACATAAAAACTCATACTTATATTTGCCCATATAAAATGCTATTTTAATTGGCTTAGCAACCTTTACTTCCCCACTATCATTTAACCATTGCAAGTTATAATGTTCTGGATGTTTTAAGTTTGGTAATTTCATCTTTTCAATAAGAGAGGTACTAATTGCATTAGTGCAACTACTGCCATTAATACTAACAACACAAAGATTGCCATTAACTCTATGTCTAGAATGGAAAAAATTTTCTCTTTGCTCTTGATCATCCTTAATTTGGGCTCTTAAATAACATCTAATCATAAACATATCTTTACTAGTTACGTTATTGGGGCCCTCATCATCATTAAAATCACTAGCATCTTCCAAAAGAGGCATCTTGGGATCGATTTCAATATCATCACCCTCATCATCACTTATAATCTCCTCATCACCCAAAGCCATTATCTTTTTGTTAGGGCAATCACGTGCCATATGTCCTCTCCCTTAACACTTAAAACAAATAATGGAACTAAGCCTTTTAGGGGGTTCAACCTTAGCATTATAATTATGTGTCCATCATTCCTTCTTAAGTGGTTCAGTCTTGGACTATTGTTGGGCTTATCACCACTTTTGAACTTATTAGTCTAAAAAACGGAATTGAAATTGGACCTAGAAGGCTTATCATTTTATTATTTCTTTCCCATAAGTGCAAGGTGATACAAATCTTCCAAATCCTTGTACGACATCTATTCAACCTTATGTTCAATTGCTCTGTCAAGCCTAACAAGAAAATGTGCCATAGTTTGCTATATAGTCTTCTCAATGTTAGCCTTAATCAAAGTAATCTCTAGCTTTTAATAACACTCCTTTACACTATTATTCCCTTGTATAAACTTTTACAATTTGTTGTGTAAATCCCTATAATAATGGCTAGGTACAAATCTTTTTTCTCATAACCCTTTTCATCTCTACCCAAGTATAAATAGGATCCTCTCCACATCTTTTCATAGAATACATGATTTAATCCAACCATATAAGATCATAATCTATAAATTCAACAACAACAAGATTAAATTTCTTTTCTTCACTATAATTATGAGAATCAAAAATAAAATCTACTTTCTTTTCCTATGATAAATATGCCTCTGGGTCACTTTTGCCATTAAAAGTAGGAATCTTCATCTTGATGCCACTAAGATTACCATCTTACTTGTTTGATCTTTGGGAACTATCATTAATGGATTCACCTTCATCATCATCTTGTGTAGTTATCCTATGCCTTGGAAATCTTAAATTGTGGTAGGTTGCATTGGAATTAGAGGCAATTTGCACAATCCCAAATTGTTGTCTTACTTCCTTTAACTCTTTTTGTATAAAAGGCCATTGAATCTTGCATAGCTTTCATGAATAACTTCCACTCCAAATCTTCTTTAGGATTTTCCATGGTTAGGAAATAATAAAATAAATTCTCACAAGACACTCGCTCATGTGTTTACACTCAATAGATGACACTCACACTTGTGTTTGACTCAAAATAGGTTTTACCTTTTTTAGGCTGACCACCCTTACCTTTTACCACTCAATTTATTTTCTTTAAGTTCTTTGAGGACTAAGGTTATTTTATGCCAAATTAAAGCCTAATTAAATCACAAACAAGCAAAAACTAAACTTAGAAAAACTTAAAAAATAAAGGAATTCAAAATAACATAATTGGTTGCAAAAAAAAAAAAAAAAAAAAAATCTAAAGACCAAATCACAATTTAAAGATAAAAAAAGATTTAGAATTTTCAAATTGGTCTTTTGAACTAAAAATTGATAGGAAATCAAGTCTAGGTAGAATGTAAAGTGAAGAAATTGAATTGGCTTATTTTAGTTGCAAAACAAGTTCTATGCAATATCTAGCTTCCTTTCTTTCTTTCCTTTCTTTTTTTTTTTTTTAAAAAAAAACTTTGGAAGCTTAAAATAGAATTAAAATTGAAAGAATGACAAAGACCAACTCAAAAATATTGTGAAAATAAGGAGAAGCTCAATAGAGCAAGATTAGGACCAGTTTCATAATTTCACTTGTTCTCTTGAATTAGATGATATGGTTCCATCCTAGACACACAAGAAACACCAAGAAAATGATCAGACACAAAAAAAAAAAAAAGAATTGGAAAGAGAAAAAATGAAGAAATTACAAGAATTAAGCTAAATTCAAGATTCCTTAATTTAAGGAAAGTTTAACAAACTTTCAAATTTCAAGGATTTTCTAGAGGGACATGGTTCTAATATGAAATTAAGCACAAATTAAGTGTTAATCAACAAATAAAACATATTGGAATGGAAATAATCAAAGAAATCCTACTAGAACAAGAAAAACAAGCTTATTTTGCAAAGTTCCTTAATTTAAGAAAATTTTGCAAAACAGGCAATTCTAAACTGAATTCAATTGATGATGAAACAAACTAATTTAATGATTGAAAGTGAAGAAAAATAGATTGGATCATAATGGATGAGGATAGAACCAAAAATGAAAAGTTCTTAAGTAAATCACAAATTTTCCTTGATTTTAGGAAATGTTGCAAAATATGCGATTGAAATGAAATTTAATGATGCAAGAATGATTATGAATGATAAAACAAACTAATTAACTAATGGAAAAATAAGAAAACAAATTGGAAACACCAAGACATAATTGAACCAAATTGAGAATAATGAATGGTAGTATGTGATTTTGATGCAAGAATAAGATGAACACCAAGAACAATGAAATTAATGGATACCTACTTGATTTTGATTTTTTGGCTCTGATAAGAAACGATATGAAAGAGGTTGGGTTGATCCTTACCCATATTATTGATTACATAGGTCTCAAGTCTATTTAAGAATTAAGTGCAAGTTTGATCTTCAAATCCTAAATAGATCTCTAGAAAAATTATTTCTAATAACCTAAGTTATAAAGATTTAAAGTGTGTCAATTCAAACTCTAAATTAACTAAGCCAATTTAAGATTAGAAACAAGAATTTTGTAAAATTATTTAGCCTTCATTCAATAATCTCACCAAGTCTTTTCAAGAACTCAAGAAGAGAAATCAATCTCATAAGAGCTTATAGCTAAAAAGAATAATTCATTAATTGATTGCTTTGGTAAAATGGTGTAAGCTATTTATAGCCTTTATAACGCTTAAGACAAACCTTAATTTTTAATGATGAATTCAACCACCAAGGTGTTGGCCACCATATCCTAATGCAATAATGAAAACTAATAAAAGAATATGATTGGCCAACGAGATTCAACCATAGTATTTCACCCTAGCTATAAGTTTTAAATAAAGTTTTTACAAGAATGAAAAACTAACAAAAGATCTAAAGAACGTCTGATTAAGATATTTATCCAACAATAAGGAAAACTCGAATAGAGAGCAAGTTAAAAGCCATAAATTAAGATCCTTAGTACTTGAGACCTCCCTTAAGTGAAATATTTTATAATCTATGTTGTTGGACTAGGTTGATCAAAACTAAGTCAAAACTCTCTTTTGATCTTGATAACATAGATTGAAAGGTTCTAACATCTTACCTAAATGTTTTAAATGCAAAAGTAAAGTTAGAATCTCGTTGGAAGTTAATTAGAGATAGATTCAAAATTGGTTGATAAATCATGACTGCTAATAAGAAATAATGATTACTATTTAGAGAAAAATGAGGCACTACATGTCCAGTATGATTCACTATCTGAGTCACGGTAGAAATCACGATTGCTACCTTTAAATGGACTTAGAAGGATTGCAAGCACCCAGCTAGCCCAAGCCACATGTTGTTTGATTCATAGAAGATCTAAAAATTACAACAATGACTTCCATGGTAGCGACCATGACTTGCCAATAACATCATTATAAAGGAGAATGAATCGATGACTAACCTGACCAATAGACTCCTAGTCATTGTCAATAACATGAATAAGTACGAAAGAGTCCGCACCAACCATAAGGTAAACACAAAAATCTTTAAAATGCTTAATATGAAGAAGTTTTCAGCATAGGTTTGTAGCATTCAAAAGTCCAATCAAGAGATTAGGAAGGTGCCAACCAATGTTCTCATTGGCAAACTTCTCACTCATGAGATGGTTCTCAAGAAAGATAAAAAAATGAAAAAGATGAGATCTCAAGGTGAGAAGGGAGAAAATAAGAAGTTTGCTCTCAAATCTAGCAAGGACAATGAGGTAGAAGTGAGCACTAGTGATAGTGATAAAAGTAAGAAAGAGGAAGAAGAACTTGCAATGCTCTTAAGGAGGACCAAAGGGCTCATAAAGAGAAGAAAGGAATTAAGCAACCTTAAAAAGGCTTCATCATCCACCTTAAAAGAAAAGAAGAGTGAGGTGACTTGCTTTAAATGTGGAAAGCAAGGTCACATAAAAATCCAAATGTCCCAAGTTTAAGAAGAAGAAGAAGTAAGCAGAGGAGAAAAACAGAGCTTTAAGGACACTTGTGACGATGATTTAAGTGAAGAAGAAGAGGTTGCCTCACCTTTGACCCTAAAGAATGTCGGCTTACCACCTTGGTGGATAAGAAGGTAGTCTTTAAAGGTGAAAGGAGAGGCAATACCTATCAAATTGACTTAGACAATTTAGCTAACCAATCCATCAAGTGTCTTGTCTCTATTAGCAATGAATCTTGCCTTTGGCATAAAAGACATGAACGTGCTAGTGATGATGGGTTAGTGCTATACAAATAACCCCTTGAACTACAAGTGTATAAATCATCAAATAAAGTGTATAAAAGTACAAATATCGTTCCTACGAGGATCAAAATTAAGTACTAAGGGTCTTATTCCTTGTATCTAGAAATCAATAGTAGATGGCATTATAAATAAGAAAATAAAACAAATAGTTATAGTAATGGGAAAATAATCAATGGATGAGATTGGTTAGGTTCAACTTTACTTGATAACCTTCTATTGGTTTCCTAATCCTTACCTAATTGGTTTATGCATTATGTGCTACTATTGAGTCACTATGGTGATCAATTAATCCCTCTTGAGTAAAAATTGATATACCAGAGCATGTTAAGCTAAAGATTTCTCAACTGAAAAGCTAGACATCTAACAATTACCTCACAAAATAAGACTTTATGATTGATTTATTTCTTAACTTTTTTTGTGACTATTTTATGCCCTAGATGGGGTTTATTCCTCTTTCTATTCATAGGGTTTTGCCTTCTCAAATAGTGTTATTGAGGTGTATACTAAGTAGGAAGCTTAGGGGATTGAAAAAGGAAGAAATTGGAGAGCTTTAAAAATCTCTTTTTTGGGTCTCCCGAGGTGCATCAATATGCTTATGGCCATGCTCTTTTGCAATTGGCTTGTATTAAAGAAAGTGCTACTCAAGTGCTTGATTCCTTTTGTGGTTTCCTTTCACACATGGCCATGCATATGGCCATGCTGCATGTTTCTATCCTCTCACTCTTTCTCCTCTAAAGAATACATGATTGTGCTCATGAAAACATTGTCGTGCTTTTCCTCAATGCCTTTTTCCCTTTAGTGAGGCATGATTATGCGCTTGATCGTGCTTCACCTCTTCTTCTCCCGTTATTCTTATTTCTTCAGTTCTTTACCTATAAACATAAAATATCTTCAATGAGGTTCAATTAAAGGCATAACTTAAGTATTACTTCATAAATTTAGAAGAAAATAACATGTTAATTATTAGAATTGTAAGACTAGACAAATTCCCTCAAACTTGAACTCTTGCTTGTCTCAAGCAAGAACTAATCATAGTAAAATCCAATAACTCAAATGTGTTATCCCTTGGTGCCCTAGAATGGGGCTAAATAGTGCAATGGAAAATTAACAATTTTAATCTAAATATGGAAATAAATGAAGAATCAACACATACGATTTATAGAGATTAAGCACAACTTGCCTATGTCCTCTCCTCTAGTATTTTCACTAGAGCCTTCATTATATTGATAACTTAAGGTGCTATCAACAACCTTTACATAAGTAAGTTTTCAAGCACTTACCAAGCCTTTACAAATGATAGTTTTCTAGGAACTATCAAGCTCTTACAAGTAGTTCACAAATACTAAACCTTAACCTAAAATAGTTTTCAGGTATTACCTTAAACCTTTCACAAACTGAGGTTTTTTATAGTTTCCAAATCCAAAATTTCCTTACATAAAGCACATCACTATAATGTAGAGAAAAACTCTCTCACTTAAGCAATAATGATCACTTAAAGTATGATTACAAGGTAGGTTTGATGTGGTATGAGAATGTGAAGAGAAATTCTGAACAACTTATTTTTCAAATTTTGAATTGAAGATAACTCACATTCAAGCTTAATCAATGAATGTTCCTTTTTTTTTTTATATGCTATATCATTGTTTATTCATAATATAATGACCTTTTTAATTGAGAATAACTTTCATAATAGACTACTCACTTGATGGAATAGTTCTCTATCTGTTTTTATTAAGAGCGGGTCCTTTTATAAACTAAATAAAGAACTAGCAATTAGAAAAGAGTTGTCATTTCACATTACAGCTGCGAAAAAATAATGACTGTTGAAACATCTCTATGCCCGTTGCTAAGGCATCAACCATTATTAGCTTCACACAAATGGCTAGTTAGCAAATTAATTTTTGACTTTAACGATTGCTGGCATCAACTAAACACCCATTGGAATTAGCTATTAGAGAGTAGTTGGCTCAAGGCTTATCCTTTGACTCTTTTAGATGTCTATTTCACTTTTTCTATAATAACCGTTGGACATAAATAATGGCCATTGCATCTGATCTCAATGCTCGTTGGAGTAAGAATAATTCCCATTGTTGTTTTTCCAAAAAGCATGAACTTAGTGCTCTATTTTTTAAAACTATAGAAATGCTTCAACGACTATTGGAGAAGTCACAATGCCCATTGGATATACCTTTAATGTCTATTGAGCTTTGAATGTACCTTATTGGAGGGTCTAGAAGTTAAAGATCAATTTAGACCACTTTCCAATGACTGTTGGAATATTTGCAATGCCTGTTGTGAGGTCTAGATAGTAAGGCTCATAGTTGAGCACTTTTCTAACACTTGTTACGAAAGTGCAATGCCTCTTATAAGGATAAAATCAACACACATTACAAAAAAACATTGTCCATTGCAAGTTTCAATGTGCATAGCAATGTTTGAGCAGTTGTCCAACGCTTATTGGGAATATGAGCAATGCCTGTTGAAAGGTCTAGAGTGCTTTACTCAAGCTAAAGTATTTCTCCAACACTTGTGGTATTTCAATCCATGTTGCGAGGTCTACAATGCTTGTTGGACATTGGCAACACCTATTAGACTGATAAGCTGACTTTGACATGATCTTCACTCTTTAATACTTAAAATTTTCAATAATAATTCTTTCTCCAATCATCATAGTTTAATGAGTTATTGTTCATATAAGTTCAAATATAAATATCTTGGATAAAGGTTAGCTCTTTGACTTGTTTCTAATTATCAAAACAAGACTTGAAACCTTGAGGTACAACATTCTCCCCCCTTTTTGATGATGACAAACAATCTTTTAAAAACAATAAGGATACAACTTATTAAGTGATCAAATCTTAACTCCCCTTTAATCTATTAAGGTTATGATTGAGTTATCATGTTTTCCTTTCATCCTTGTTTTAAGTGATCAAATCTTTTCTCCCCATTAAGATGTGCTCATATTATATGTATCTTTGTTTATTCTCCCTCTTTGTCATTATCAAAAGGAAGCAAATAATAAGTAAAAGTGTTTGGTACATATATTAATATATTTTATAAATTAATTCTCTTAAATTTGACCTATAAGAGAAAATTAGAAAAAGACCAAGAAAAGGCAACCAAAGTTCTAATTTTGATTATTGCTCGATATTTTTAGCATATCTCTCTCTACAGAGTGTTAAATGAGGTGATGTAAAAGTTATTGTAAAGCTAAGACATAGGTCTACAACTTTTATGTTCTGCACTTAAGCTAATTCATCCATCTTTATTGTCAAAAGTCGATTACAATCTTGCATAGCCAAGTTGCATGGCCATGCACCTAAGAAGCAAATTCAAGAAGAATGCATCTAAAGTGCACACCCTCAATGCACGACTGTGCACCTCAACACACAGTTGTGTGCCTTGGATGCATAGTTGTGAACCCTTAGAAACCTAAAATTGCAAATTTTCAAATCCTCTAAACTCTTCCTTTTTAAATCCCCCAAGCTTCTTACTTAGTAAACACCCCAAAACCACTACTTAAGGAGGCAAAACCTTATGAATTAGGAGGAGGGAAGGCATCAAATTGCCACCTTAAAAGGAAAAAAATAAATTAAGAAAGGGTTTAAGAATAAATAGGAGTAAGAATCCAATCATCTAAGAGCTTTATAGATTAAACCATCTTTTATATTGGATTTCTATATAATACAAGGAACAAGACACTTAGTACTTAATCTCGTTCCTCATGGGAATGATATTTGTACTCTTATACATTTTATTACTTGACGTCCTATGCACTTGCAGCTCAAGGGGTTATATATACCACCAATTCGTCATCAAGTTATTGGCACTGCTATTGGGGATCAACGATAGTAATACTTTGCAATTATTTCTATATTGATTTATAATTTTTCTCTTTATTTTTGTATAATTTGTGTTTCTTACTTTTTTTTTAATTTCTTGGACATAATTAAAACTTCATAACATGGATGCACTCAAGGAATTACAAGCTTAGGTATTTATCCTCACTAAATAAATAAATTTCATGACTTATAATATGGGTTATTCTTCTTTTTTGCAGGTGGTATGCAAATTATGTGGGGAGATTGGTCATAAAAGCATAATTTGTCAAATGGGAATTCATTTACTCATGGTTAAGTAAGTTACGTGGGGAATTGAAATCACCAATCCTGTGATCCTTATTATAATACCTATAACCTTGGTTGGCCAAACCACCCCAACTTTTCTTAGTTTAATGACAACTATTCGGACCCCAATTTCAAGCCCTTTTGTTTTTCATGGCCCACTAACCTTTCAAACCTAATAGGAAATGTCTAACCTAGAAATCCTATTAGAGAAATTCATTACAAAAATTGAAGTTAGGTTAGCATAATAAGATGAGATGATATGTCCTTTAATTTTTCATCAATCACCAATCTACCAACCTCAAGAGGAAAAGTCTAATATAAAAATCCTATTGGAGCAGTTCATCATTAAAGTTGATCCTAAGATAGAATAAATGCAAAGAGAATTAAATGTAAACCACTTCCTCCTTCCATAACCTTAAGATTCAAATAGGACCAATGGATAATGATTTAAACTTTATATCTCATGGGACCTTCAAGCCCAATATTATGAAGCAAGTCAAGGAGATTACATTAAGGATTAGCGAGGAGATCAATTAAATGTTAAAAAAGGAGGAAAGAACTAAGAATTAAGAAGGAAGGGATTAAAATCTAATCAAAGATGACTATCTAAATAAGGAAGGTGATCCTTATGTGTTTCCCAAGATCCTTAAAGGAAGGCGATCCTTTTCCTTTAAGATTAAAGAAGTATAAGAGGGCATAAAGAGCTTGTTGAGGAATGTAAACCATAAGAAAAGCCACCCGTAGAGGAGGAGAGATGCTTGAGCATTGATGAAAAAAGAAGAGTATGAGCATGAAGTTTGTCAAAAAAATGAGAAAGTTTTGAGCTTTAAAAATCTAAATTGGTAAAAGATGAAAAGGCTTTTATTGTTAAGGCATGCGAGGTAAGTAAAACTTGCACTTTTGAGCCATATGATGCTAACTCGTATTCTTTCTCTTATTGATAAAAGGAACTGTGATGAGGTAACAAAGACACCTCCTTATATTTTGCATTTTGATCGATTAGATCCATTACCTTAACTTTATGATTATCCATATTTTAGAGAACAAGGTACTTCTTCTGTTTTAATATTTAATGGCATAAACCATGAATAAGAAAAGTGGTCGAGAAAAAAAAAAGGTATTTGGATTTGATAATCATAAATTTAAGGGTTTGAGTCCAACAAATTATATGAATCCAATCTTAATAATGGACAATCACAAATTCAAAGTAAAACTCAAGTGACCACTCTTATGGCTCAAGCTAATGACCTTAAATTAGCATGTTTTTTTTTAATTATTTTGTTATGTGTCTTTTTGCTTCAAGTTTTGTGTTCCTAGTTTTTGCTTGATGCTTGTATGCATAATTACAATTTTTTTTTCTCTTGCCTCTATTACGGTAATCCTTTTTAATACCTCTTCTCTCTTTTGCATTCATTGAATCATTGAAGATAATGATGAATTTAAGTTTGGGGAAATTAGGGATTGATTAATGGATGGTTTGAGGTCTAAAGTTGAATAATCAATAAAGAACATGATAACTTATTTAAATCAATTGAGCCAAATTTGCTTATGATAATGATTTGGTCTTGGTTAATATGTATGATTTATAGTTAATTATCACAATAAAACAATTTGAGCACGCCTTAGTAAAATATGGATTTTAAAATTGAAATTAGTAATTATGCATGACTTAGGTAAGTGGACAGTTATACACATGCAATAACTTGATAGACTATCTTTTGATGTGAAATCTTATAACTTGGCAACTTTAAGGAAATGATTGAGACATTCTTTGATTTTTGCAATATGGGTTCATACCTTGATTTACATTGACCCTTATCATCTCTTTGAGCCTTAATAAATAATCCTTGTGAATATTAATAGCCTTTCTTTCTTTAACCCATAATCCTCATTACAATCATATAACGTCAATGATCTTTTTACGTCCCCTGTGAAGAGAATAGAGTTAGGATATGGTTACATATTAATGTATTATGTGTTGGGTCATTCATGTGCATATGTGCATATTTGAAGAATTTGTAAAAAGGGCTCATTTATTGTTACAATAAAGATCAATTCAAGTTTAAGGGTTGGAAAATTGATATTTGATGGTTTTCTCACATGTATATCATTCACTCTTCTCATTCAAAAAAAAAAAAAAAGAGAAAAAGATCAAAAAGAAAAAATGAAGAGAAAAAAGATAAAAAAGAAAGGGTTGTAAAAAAAAAGAAATGAAAAATGATGAGAAAAAGAAAGAAAGAGTGTAAGAAAGAAAAAGAAAAAACAAGCCACTAAGGGGAAAACAAAAAGGGGTACTATGGAAGAAATTCAAAGAATGATTATGGATATTGCATATGAGATGTTTCATCATACTTCACACCATTATTTTAGCTAATATCTTGGCAAAAATTCTATTGTTTATGGACTTGACCACTTCTTGATAGCCCTACCTCTAGCCTCACATTACAAGCTTTAAAGACCTTATGATCCTTAAGTTGCTAAGATCTATATTAGTGGCAAAAGGTGGGATAGTCGTGCCTAAGGTCGTGTGACTTCTAAGAAGTCAAAGTTGAATTTTGATTAGGTTATGTGTGATTCAAAATTTAAATGAAATATATTGCCAAGACACAAACAAGTACACACACACTCTATTGTGTTAATTGATTGTAAATGAAACATGTTAGTTAGAAACTTGTTATTGTTGTAAGTCTATTTGCTTAATTGATGAAAATTTTGGTTATCATTGAGATAAACCTCTAGTGACCTTGGAATGTGTTTTTTTATCATTTAAATTATTAGATTTTACTATGATTAGTTCTTACTTGAGGATAAGAAAGAAGTTAAGTTTGGGGGAATTTGTTTGGTACATAATTTCTTACATTTTATAGATTAATTCTCTTAAATAATTAGAGTTCATGATTTATTTGGACCTATAAAAGAACCTTATGGAAGATATTTATGTTTTATAGAGTTACAAATGAGAAAAGTGGAAAAAGAGTAAGAGAAGACAACTAAAGTTATGGTTTTGAGTATTGATTGGTATTTTTAGCGTATCTCCCTTTACAAAGCTCCAAATGAGGTGATTTAAAAACCATTGGAAACCCAAGACATAGGGCTACAGCTTTTATATTTCTCATTTGAGTTAATTAATCCATATTTAATGTCAAAAGTTGATTACAATCTCACTTACCTAAGTTGCATGACCATGCACCTAAGAAGCAAATTCAGGCAGAATGCGTCCAAAGTGCATATTGGGCTAGGTTGGTTAAACCTAAGTTCTGAACCTCTTTTGATCATGAAAATAAAGATTGATTAATTCTAATACCCTCATTAAGTGTTGTTTTGCATATTTTAAGCTGGATTTTATATTAGAAGTTGGATGGATTTTAAAATCTCTAATAATGCAAAGATCATCCAAATTCATAATGAGTGTACAGTAAATCATGACCACGAATCAGTCACAAGGAAGGATAAAGCTAGGCTAGAGGAATTTACGAATAACTTCGTTGTCGCGACACACCCAAAGTTGGCAAAGCCTTAGTCACAAAAGAATTTATGGTGTGTGTCACGTTTGAGTCATGACCGCGACTTTCATAGTGACAAAAAAGGGAACCAAAGCTATAATCACAATTTGCCAAGTGTCTTAGGTGTCTGTTGAAGATAAAAAATCATGAGGGCAAAAGTTTGTTCACAACCGCAACTCAAGTAGTTAAAGTTTTCTCTTCAAATAGAGGAATTCATGATCTCAGTTGCGCCCAAGGCATGGTTGTCTTGCAACTGCGACTTTTAAGAGTGGTTAGAACATAACAACTATATTTTCCTAGATGACCAATGGAAAGCTGACACGTGGACTAGCTGTTAGACATAAATGGGGTTTTCTATTGAAATTTTTGGCTCCTCTATGGAAATTGGAAATTCGCGACCGTGACTCTAGCCTGGCGAACATTTAATGCTGAATTTGCTTAGCACATTTTGGAGATTTGCTGATAGTTTTAGTCCAACATCTCTTTGATGGATATGAACTATAAATACTCCACCAAATAGATGTAAATGCAAGATAATTCATTAATTTGTAACCATACTTTTGCTAATTTGCTACTCATTCTTTCAATTCTTATTTATGCTTTAGCAATTGTTTAATGTGTGCAATAAACACCATTGTAAAAGGTTTTAGTATGAGCCATGAAAATACTTGTAAGAGGTTTTTGTATGAGCCTAGAAAATACAAGTTGTAAAAGTTTGGTATGAGCTTGGAAAAACCTTTTTAAGTCGAGTGAAATACCCAATTGTAAAGAATTTGGGAGTGGATGTAGGATTGGTTAACACCCTAACCACTATAAACTCTTGTGTCTATTATTCTTTTCGTTTACTCAACTTCTTAAACACCTTTTCTCTCATTTTATTTATTAATTGAACACTAATTCAAATCCCTTTCTTGGTGCCCTAGGAGAATAAATGGCATCAGAGCCAAGTCTCACAAACAAACCTTAATTGGGTGAGCAAAGATCATGGCACAAGAGGGAATCCACTCACACCTCAATCCCTACTTTGATGGATCCGACTATACTCATTAGAAGTATAGGATGGAGACTTATCTTGATACAAATGTAGTGGATCTTTGGGATGTTGTAGTCAAAGTAATGGATGGAAATAAAGAACTCATTGTAAGAGAAGAATAGGTTGAGGCCCATAAAAGGTCAAATGGCAAGAACAAAAGAGCCATGACAATTCTTCTAAGCTCTCTCTTAAGGGAAGAGATTGAAAGAGTACAACACTGCCAAACAGCTCATGCCATATGGCAGACCCTAGAAAACTATCATGAGGGCACAACACTTATGAAATCAAGTAGGTTGGAAATGTATATGATAAAATGAGAGCTCTTCATGATGAAAGACCATGAAAGCATCACCAAAATGACAAATAGACTCTTTTCTATTGTCACAAACATGAAGAAATTTAGAAGAACTCTCGCCAACTATGAGGTAATACTAAAATTTTTAAAACTCTTTCATTAGATAAATTTGGTACAAGAGTATGCAGCATTCAAGAGTCTAATTCAGAGATTAGGTAGGTTCCTATGGATATTTTAATAGGCAAAATCTTAACTCATGAGTTAGCCTTAAGAAAAGACGAGGAAATGAAGAAATTGAGGGGCCAAGAAGAAAAATCAGAAAAAATTGAAAGAAAAACCTTGGCACTCAAATCTTCAACCAAAGAGAAGGAAGTGGAAACTACCTCAAGTGAAGAAGAGAGTGACAAAGAAGAAGAAGAGCCAACAATGCTCTCAAGAAGGACTAAGGAGCTCATTAGAAGAAGAAAAGAAAGAAGGAAGTTCAAAAAGACAACTCCTAATCCTAGAAAGAGATCAAATGAAGTCACTTATTATGAGTATAGCAAGCAAGGTCACGTCAAATATGATTGTCCTAAGCTAAAGAAGAAGAAGAAAGGGGACAAAGAGAAGAGAAAAAGCTTCAAAGCCACTTAGGGTGATAGATCAAGTGAGGATGAAGAGATTCCAACATATGCTTCATAGCTCAAGAAGACTCTCCTAATGAGGTAAACATTTCATCTCATTCTCATTCATATTGTGATAACTTATATGATGTCGATGAAGAGCTTCTACAAGTTCTCACTATGAGATGTGACAAGTATAAGTCACAAATGAAATCTTACAAGAAAAAATTGCCAAAATTAGAGGATGATTACAAATCCCTTAATGATCTTGTAAACGAATTAAGGACTTCAAATAAAGAACTCAAAAAATTAATGAAAAATCTTTCCAAATAATCTTCATCATTAGCTTCATTAAGAAAAGAGAATGATTTTCTAAAGGGAGAAGTCATTGAACTTAGAAGCTCTATCTTTAAATTTCATAAGGGTAAGGAAGCTTTAGATACACTCATAGTATTACAAAGGCCTCCCTTAATTAGACATGGTCTAGGATTTAATGAAGCCTTAACCTCCACATCTACACTCACTACATTTGTTAGAGCAACAACACCTCAAACTTCAAGTATTGAGGTCATTGGGAAGAGAGGTGCTCTTAGCACTAAGCCACCTATGCTTAACGACAAAGATAAGGCCCCCCCAAGGCTTAAAGAGCA
>CATIWR010579629.1:0-63741 GCA_949677035.1 Omphalea diandra | reverse complement strand
TATATATATATATATATATATATATATATATTTAAAATTTTTACAAATATAAAAACTATGAAGAAAAGAGAAAGAGAGAAGAAAAAAAGAGAAAGAAAAGTGAAAAAAAGTATTTTCATTAAGGTGTTGCTTAGTAAAACTGAAAATTAGGTGGCGAATAATTTTAGTATTAAAATTTTTAAAAAGTTGAATGATCATTTGTTGGCGTTAGTGCACTAAGAAGCGGACTTGAATTTGTGGGAGATTAAAAATTTGGAAGAAGGGTAAGGAGATTAGATAAATAAGAAGAAGTAGATAAATTGAACACAAGATGTTTATAGTGGTTCGAGTGTTAACAAATTCTACGTCCACTCCCTAATTGTTCACAATTAGGTATTTCATTCAACTAAATATAATGTTTCCAAGCTCACACTTAACTTGTACAATTTGTGTTTTATGACTCATACACAACCCTTCCACTTTATGTTTCTAGGCTCACACAAAACCTCACTCAAGTATTTTGAATAGGCTTACACTTTAACCTTTACAAGAGTTTTGGAAGTTTAGGCTAACTTTCAACCTAATTACAAAAGTGTTTAATGCTAACACCAAACAATCAAAAATTCACAAAGAATAAGAAGTTATAAATCAAATTTGCAAGAGATTGGTTACAATAAATGAAATTCTCTTGTATTTACATCTGTTTAGTATAGTATTTATAGTCAACATCTACCAAAGAGACGTTACTCACAAATTATCCCTAAATCTCTAAGGGAATCTAAGCAGATTTTGCATTAAATACCTGTTACATAAAAGTCGTAGTTGTGACTGAAATTTCACAGTCGTGTTTTTTTAATTTATGCTGAAAAGCCCGAAATCATGGTAAAAAATCTTGTTTTGTGTCTAACGGCCAATCCATGTGTTCTTCACCCATTGGTCACTCAAGAAATATAGTTGTTGTGTTTGATCATCCAACCAAAAGTCACAGACGTGATTTAATTCCTTCTTGGACACGAGAGAGACCGTAAATTCTCCTATTTGGTGAGAAGACAACACTTTCTTGAGTTATGGTCACGACAAATGCTTCGCCCTCACGATTTTTGATATTTCAATGGTTGCCTTGGACACTTGGCATGATCTAGTTGCAAACTTGGTTCCTTCCTATTTGCTATGAAATTCGTGATCACGACTTCGGACGTGAGCACCACCGCGAATCTCTTTGTAAGTCAATCAAGCTTTCCTTGGTTGAGTTGCAGCTGCAAATTCTTTTAATCTAACTCCATCCATCCTTATTGCAAGGTCAAGGTCACAAATTAGGGGATATTGACTGCGAATTTGAATGTCTTACTCAAAGTTAGAGATTTAAACTTCCATCTAAATTCGAATGAGACAATTTTCTTATCAAGTGCAAAACAACAATTAAACCAATTATTATAACTAATCAATCTCCAGTGACAAAATCAAAAGAGGCTTATGACTTAGGTTTGACCAACCTAGTCCAACATCATTAGATAAATATCAAAATCTAAAAAAAATTAAAATTAAGAAATAAATTTAAGATAAAATAACTATATATTTTGTAACAAATTATCATATAATTTAATTTTAAATATTTTGAAATTTATTAAGTATATCTTGTCAATAGGAAACGACTGTGATACTGAATGGATATATAGTAAAAATTTTTTATTACTTAATCCATTAAGTAAAAAATTTTTACTTACAAGATTAAATGATTTTTGAAAGTAAGTACTTAATAAAAAAAATTATCAAACACACTTAAAATATTAATTTTTTTTTAAAATTATTATTAAATAATCTTTAAAAAATAAGTGTTGAATATTTTAATTTTAAATACTTAATATAATTATTAAATAACCTTTAAGAGTATATTGTTATAATGAAAAAATTTATAACTTTAGAATTCATTTTAAATTTTATTAAATTTAATAATATTTAGTTGAATTATATTAATTTCAATGATTTAATAAAATAAAATTTTAAATAAATTTTTATTTATATCAAATACATAAAATATGAATTTATAAAAATTATAGAAGTAACGTAAGTGAATCCGTACGCATTTATACCCATTTGCAAGTAACAAGTTATTGCCCCATAAAAATAACGGGCCTAAAAATCGGGCTATTTGGACGCTTAGCCTACCAGGGTCTCCTGCCCGCAGCACTATCAAACGACGCCGTTTTGCAGTTCTACACGACAACGGAACAAAGAGCAGCTGCTCATTCGCCTGTTCTTCCCCTTCTATACCCTCCTTTATTACAATAGGGTTTTAGCCCCATCTGCAATTTTCTGTCTCCGAATATGGACTCTATCATGACTAGTATGCACTGCTCTCACCAACCCTTACATCTATCACTCAATTCCCAACGTCCATCATTCCCCAAACACAGATTTTCCCTCTCTTTCAGAACCCTACCTCCACTCTCTTCATCGCCTTTCAAGTTTTCCTCCATTAAAGCCTCGTCCTACCGCGCACCACTCTGTAAAACACCACAAACCCCTAAGCCTTCACTTTTTTTAACCCTAAACTCTTTCTTCAGAACCGCCTGCATTACTCTCACTGCTGCTGCTGCTCTATTCTTCTCTCGGCTTCAAAATAAACCAGCAATCGCCTCTCCAATTGCTTCCCCTGACGTTGCCTCCACGGTAGACCCCACCAAAGAATCATCTTCGAGTGAAACGGTGTCGTTTGAAGAACAAGAAAGGGCTCTCGAGGAGCATCTGGGAAGGAATCCCGGGGATACTGAAGCCCTACGGTCCCTCATGGAGGTGAGGATCAAGAACCGGAAGCTTCTAGGAGCGATTGAAGTGCTGGAGCGGTTGATCCAGCTGGAGCCTGATGAGGATGAATGGCCATTGCTAAAAGCTCAAATTTATAGCTACAGTGGGGATTTCGAGTCGGCAAGGAAGGGGTTTGAGGATATACTAGAGAACGACCCTCTTCGCGTGGAGGCATATCATGGGCTAGTGTTGGCACATTCGGAATCTGGGGATACATTGGATGGGGTGTTGAAAAGAATTGAGGCGGCAATGGATAAGTGCAAGAAGGAGAAGAAAAAGTCTGATTTGAGAGATTTTAAGTTATTGATTGCACAAATTAGAGTTATGGAGGAGAAATATGTTGATGCTTTGAAGGTTTATGAGGAGCTGGTGAAGGAGGAGCCCAGGGATTTTAGGCCTTATTTGTGCCAGGGGATTATATATACTTTGTTGAGGAAGAAAGATGAGGCGGAGAAAAAATTTGAACAGTTTAGGAAGCTTGTTCCGAAGAATCATCCCTACAGGGAGTTTTTCCTCGATAACATGTTTTCCACAAAGTTCTTCGCGGAGAAGTTCCAGAGGGAAGGAGCAGGGTCGAGTAGCTGAGAGGGATTGAAAATGGATTTTGGTGAGGAATAATAGCAAGTTTTTTTCTTTTTTGGAAGTTTGTTTTATCTTTCTCCCGTGTTTTGGTTTAATTAAATGCCATGGATAGTAGTTTATAAAGCTTTCATTTAGCATGCTAGTTACAAGTGGTCTCAGCGAATATCTGATGTTGTGCTCTGGTGGCTTTCTTGTGCCTTTTTAATTGAGAATGGTACAGCAGTGGATATGCTAGTTATTTCTGCCTTTTGTTTTCCAATCATGGTGCCACATACTTCTATAGGTTTATTAATGACAGATTTGGGATCAAATGATCATGACATATGGAACTTCAGGTCACTTACTGTATCCTATATCTAAGGCGTATGTGGAATTTTGTCATTCTAGAAAATACTTGTTACATTGCCTAAGTTCTACTCTTAGTAATAGGCTGTGCATATATTTTATTGTCTGATACTTCGTTGAGATATTGAAACCGTCCCATCTTGGGATGGTTTTAAATAACAGTAAGTGGAAATAAAGGGCTGAAGTATTGGCTTCAGCGGAACTTTGAGTTTTGCTGTCTTTCATGACTATAGGCATATTATTCATCAAAAGACTTTTTCATTCCCCTTAGATTGATTTTCTTCAAGCTGATGAACTGCCAAGACTAGACATATAACCTATCATTTCTGTTCATTCCTTATCTGGACTCTAGGGGGAAAAAAAAAAAAAAAATCTTCTCGAGCTGTTAATTCTCTTCTTGGCTTGCTAAAAGAGGGAGTGAATGCACTCGAGTCCATTACAATGATTAGGGAAGAAACCAAGCTGCCTTCACTTCGGCTTGTTTTTCTTCAACTTCAAGAAATCCATTTGATGTTGTCCAAATGAAGATATCTTTTTATCCTTGTTAAGATAAGAATTCCAGTGAAGTCTAACTTCATTAGCAATGGTTGTTTGGTGATGGGAAAAAAAAGGTTGTTAGTCTGGGTACAGTTGGAATTCAGTATATATTTTATAGCACCTGCCGTAGTATGTTGAATCTACAACATTTGAGGAACTTTCAAATGTAAATATTTATCTTCTTTAATTGCTGAAGAAATTTATATGGTAATTTAGGAATAGGATAGGAAACTCTGCAGATGCTTGATAAGAATGAAGTCTAGGAGTGCATCTGTACCCTGGTTGTTACCTAGTTCGCTTCCCTCTTCCCCTCCACGGCACAATATTCTGGGATGCATGTCCCATTTCTTGTTATTTCAGCTGTCCGGAACACCATGCTGCATGTTTTGGATTGCAGCTATTGGAGATCGCATTTTTGTTTGCAATTTAATTTGTTGGTAGCTTTCCATCAAAAAAAAAAAAAAAAAAAAAAAAACAATATGGGGCTTTGAAAATGCAAGTGGAAGAGAGAGTTCATTGTCAAGAATAAGAATTGTATGGTGGCTTATAGTGTTGGTATGAATTATTGGTGCGAGAGTAAATGATGAGTACTCATCCATTGCCATAGCATGACTTATAAGGGTGTTTTTTGGGACTTGGAATGTGTTTATGGACATGCAGCCCTTTGCCCTAAGTCAATTACTTCACTGTAGAGACCCATGACGAGTTCAGGCATATTCAAAGTTAAAGACGCAAGTTGTGTTACGGTCTAGATTTAATATAGGGTTTTGTTTGATAGATTATAGATTATTTCCTAGTATTTTAGAGTTATATTTGTCTATTTAAATAAAATAGATGCTGGTTCAGTGCTTTAGGTTTTAGGGGCAAGTTTGAAGATTTTCAGATTTACTTGAAAGTCTACCCAGATTTTGTTAGCAGTTTTTATATATTTTTTAATCTTATTAGAGTCCTTGCTGGTTTAAGAAAGTATTAAATTTCTTTTAGATCTGTTTGGTAGTCCAATCCTCTGAAAACCTTTGTGACTCTAATGGATGTTTAGGTGTGATGCCTAAGCTTTTATTTTATTTGCTATTTTCGTATTGGATAAATGTAGATGCATTGGCATTGCACCTTGCAGCATATTTGGGGTTTTTGAAAAAAACAAATTTTATATATAATTTGATCAAATGTTTTTTTTTTCTCTATATTTTATCATATTGCATTCTGTATCTATTTTTTTAATTTTTAATAACATATTACATTCTGTATCTATTTTTTAATTTTTAGTAAATATGCACAGAATTTAAATCAACCAAATCTTGTCGTGATGATAGCAGTACTCGCTCAAGGCCATATTTAATTGTTTTAAATTTTGTTACATGATGAGAACAACTGAAGAAAATTAATACAGAATTTGATATGAAAAAATGAAATTCTACACAAAATTTGAAAAAAAAAAAAAAGGCAACTAAGACTCCTTCGAGACACTTTTTACCGCTCTCTCGTACTACTGTTCACAGCTCTTAATTTCCACTACATATATACCTGAAAACCCTCCATTTCTTAATCAGTTTTGCTCCTTTAACATATTCAAACCTCAACTAATCACCCAACATATATATATATATATATATATATATATATATGCCAAATCCATAGTTTGCCTCTTGATTTTTTCATGACAAGTCACTTTAGAACCTCATTTTTAATTTTAATTAATATAATACTTAATTTTTTATTTTTAATCTATTAAATCATTATAATTTAATTTATAATCAATTAAATCCAAATTGCTAATATCAACAATAATGCGTATAAATAACACGTTATAAGTCAAGTAAAAGAACACCTCATATTGTAAAAAGACTAAACCACCTTTTATTCTCTCTTATTTCCGTTAAATCAATTGATATGTATCTCTAATTTTTATTCTTTGATCAGTGATGGTGAGAATGGCGGTAAATGGTGAAGCAAGAGAGAACGTTGATAGCAAAGTAACTCAACCCATGGTTGAAGATAAGTGTTGTGATTGCGAGAAAGCAAGAGGAGAAGGAAGTCAAGATCGCATTGACTATGACGATAGGAGAATAAACAGGTGCAGAATTTGGGGTAGCAACATCAAAGAGTTCAAAGACTAGACAACCTAACATTATCCAAATCAATCATTTTTGTCTTATAATTAGCATTTTCATGTTAATTTCTAATTAATTCTTTAACCTCGTAATCCTCTCTCCATTTGATTCCTAATAGCCATCATCCAATTATCACCATCTTAACTCTTCAACTCCAATGCCTTTTGACAGTTCAATGACGACAATATATGTAGAGGGGATGGATCCATTCTAGCTATGTAGGAGCTTGAGCTAGGTGCTAAAAGTGGTTAACCAATTTATGATTCTATTTCCAATTTTTTTTTATCAAAGTAAGGATGGGAATTGTTGAACATAGAACTTGTTCAATTGAATTTGTATTTAAGCAATTGGAATTTGAATACTTATTACAATGCATATGTGAGATGCTTTTGCAAAAGGAGCAATTTTTTGGGTTTGCTTTATTTAGCAACACTTATGTGAATTTTTTTTTTTTGTCTTGATTGGTGTTTTTCTAGTTCATGTAGTGGGGTTTGCATTGAGTCTCATTGTGGTCAATGGCGGATATTGCGAGGGATACTGATGATGAAGGACTTGATTTGCCATGGAATTATGGGCTAGAACCCAAGAGAAAGAAGCTAATGGAATGAGATTTTTTGGAGAATAATTTATAAATTATCTGTTGATTTCTTGCATGTCAGTTGAGCAATGAAGATGACCAATAACATGAAGGGATGTTGTTCTTACTGTTGTTGATGGTGTTCTTTTTTAGATATTATAAATATGACAACATTTTAATCAAATTAAGTGTAAAAAATTTATAAATATGTGTATGGATTTCATGCTTAGTTTATTTGTCAGATGAGCCTTGAATTGAAATTTTCTTGACAAGTTTTCAACTTTCTAATTGTCATAAAGTGTACTAATCATTCAAATAATAATAGTACATTAAAAGTGTAGTATCATTTTCGCATGGATCGAGTATAAGTATCAAAATATAATGATCCTGTTTTTATTTGGAAAGCAATTTAATTGTGCTTTGACTAATAACCAAAAAATGTTAAATTTAACTTAGAAGAAAAATAAACTAAATTAAGAATGTAAGCAATTGGTGAGAAAACCTTATATGAATGTATCTAGGTAATTGATTTCACCAATAAAAATTCATAATGCTCTAATCATCTAATGACAATTTGAATTAGATATTACAACTATCAATTTTCTTTACAATGTTCAAGTCCTCTCTCTCGAGAAGTTACTCAAACATGCAATCTCATTTCATTAAGCTAGCTATCAATGTGAACATTAAAATTAAGATTACTCATTTAGATCTAATAATTCATAATGATAACAATAAGTTAAATGAGTATCTCTACTCGTCAATTAATATAAGGAAATTGATTTTAGGTCTATTTTAATTTACAATCTCTTAATATATAATCAAAACACAAATCAAATAATTACAGATATTAAGCGCAAAAACCATTCACCTGTATTAATAATAATCTAGTATTGTTAAAGAGTCATAAATCATTCACCACTTTTTATGGCTATATAAAATATCCTAGAGAATAAACTTAGCCTAGCCTGTTTCTAAATCAGTCTAAAACCAATTATTCAAGAATCATCTTGATGAAATAAAAGAGACAAGAGATAAAGGCAAAAGAAAGATGAAACTCTTCAAAGCACAATTGAATGATGATCTCCTCCACACTTCTCTTTTCCCTTTTAAAATACTCTCTTAAAAACTCTTAGAAAAGGATCTTAAATTGTGTGTGACCTTTTACTTTCATTGACTCTAAACTCCTCAAAAAGTGCCCTTTAAAAACTCTAAGTTACTCTTTTTATATCTCTTCAAAAAGGTAGAAAAGTAAGTAAAAAATTCACTTTTGGATCTGCAACATTGGTCACGTGCATAGCAACAAACTATAGGGATGGGGTGTTGTTGGCTGTGACACTTGTCACAAATGTGATATAGGACTAGCTCCTTGTGCTAACCAAAATTTTGCTTAGTGCTTGAGGTTTTTTTCTTGGGTCATTTTGATCCAAATAAGCTCCATAACCCCTTATTTACTTAACAAGCATTGAAACATAGAAAATAACATAAGCTAACTCATCATAAAAATACATCAAATTAAGATCAAAACCTACTAAATACCATGAATGAATTGAGCACATCAATTAGAATAAATTTTTACAAGTCCCATAAAAAAAGTATGGCTTTACTTGGCTTTACAATGTTAATCACTTGAGTAATACAATAGATATGCCAAACTTAGGACCCATTTAAAATAAATGAAATTAAGTTAGACCTTTACTTTTTACTCATTGACAAAAAGTTAAAAGTAATAGGTCAGCACTTTACATATATAGTATAACAAACATTCCAACTATGTTATCAATAGGAATAATCACATAAAAAAGAGATGTCTAATTACCATCATCTTTATCAATTAATAATGAAAAAGTTAAATCTAAGCATAAGAGATTATTAGGATAAAAAATTCACAACATATTATTTACATGGCTTTTCTTCTTTTTCATTTTTAATTTTTTCTGTTTTTTTTCCTCTTTTTTCTTTTCAAATCGTTTATGTCTTTTGATGCAAAAGTAAACATGGGCTACGAATGCACTTGGTTACTCAATATATAACTTAATTTGAAATACTTTGCTTACCCTTATTTTCGATCATTATTTTACATAAAAATCAACATTTATGATAAAGAGTCCCAATTATTAAGCATTAAAAAATAACAGAGTAGATATTATTTTGTTAACCAAACCTAAATCATATTTCATGAAAGTAATTTCATCAAAATTAGTTAATAAAGTATAATGACAATTTTACTTAATTAAACTTTCTATACATGTGATTACAACTATTCATACTTAGATAAATGACATATTTCTATATATATATATATATATATATATATATATATATAAAATAGTGTCATCCTATTAAATTAAAATTCACCCAAAGTCATGAGTCATATTATGTAAATTAGCAACTTAACTCAACATTCATTTAATTTAAATATATTCTAAGAATATCATAATGACCTTTTCGTATCTAAACTCACAATGATTATAAAATAAAAATTAAGGAAAACAATAAATTTTACAAAAATTTGTAAAAATTATATCCACTTTGAAATAAAACTCAAATAGTCCAAATATAGTTCCTTCATACTTAAATATGGTATTATTCTCAACACTATGTATGCATAAAATGAAAGATAGAAGGGTAATAAAGAAAGAATATTTCCCTTTTACATGGTGAGAGATTAGTCATATCAAGAATCTTGAAGAGACAATTGGCCTACACTTACACTTATTATACTCAAGGAAAGGAATTAAGTACATAACATAAGAACTAAACAAAAGGAAAGATCAAATACATACCAAAATAAAGACAATATGAAAACTTGATTAAGAACATAGTCTAATGACAACTACATAACCAATTTTATCTTGACAAGTTAGATTGATAGGTGCAAATATGTGCATTGAGTGTTATTCTTGCAGAAAATAAGATTAGAATGAGTTAGAAAGTCAAAAGAAAGCAAAGTCTCCTAGTCTCAACAAGTGGCGTGTAAATTGCGCCTAAAACAAACATATAATGATTAAGAAAGGAGGATCACAACCTCTATCATAAAGTCATAACCATTATTGAGCTTAACGATGGAACCAATTTGTCCAATTGAGTATGCAATCAGCTTTGTGTTCAAGAATCTAAGCACGATCCATAAAAGCAATTAAGAAAGTATCCTCACGGTCGCAATCTTCAAACTTAAGGAAAAAGAGCTCTAATGGACACCCAAGAACCCACTTAAAGCATGCCACATGTCTAAAAATCATTTAATCATTTGAAAATCATGACCACGACACAAAAGGTGACCACGACCAAGATGAAACATTAAACCATTTAGTCTAGGCTAAAAAAATGGTAGGGCTCATGTCCCTTATTCCAAGATGATCAAGAATTATGATTGCAACTAAAGAATCATTACTAAGATCTCTAAAATAAAAAGGAGCATTACAATAGTTAGTCCAAGCAATAAATGACCAATTGCCATATGTCATTAGTCTTTAGAGATCTCAACTATTAAATTAGAATCCTAAGCATGAAACATAAATTGTGACAGTGATTGAGGCATTTTGGCCGTCAAATCTATTTGACAAGTATTAAAGGATTTGCCTACCAAACTTTGAAGATATAGATATAATTTCATTAGCAATGGCTACTTAGTGATTGTAAACTATAAATATTTCTCTAAATGACATTGTGTGCAAGAAAATAAGTATTAACTATGTTCAAACTCTTACAAATTGATTTCTTAATCTCTTTCTCTTTAATTGTATTGTATTTTTTTTTTTTGTTGAGAGTATGTTCATTATATTCATTATTTGTAAAGGCTAAGTGTGAGCCTTAAACACTTAAGTATTAGGTTTTAAAGTGCACCTTAGTTGAAAAACCTCTTATAAGGTTATTTGTTACCCTTAAACATAAGTTGTAATTAAGTTTGGATATGAGCCAAAATATTAAGTTGAATATGAGCTTGTAAAACACTTAGTGAGATAATGAAATTGGGAAGTGGATGTAGGGCTGGTTAATACCTGAATCACTAGAAATTCTTATGTCTTGATTTCTCTCTTTCCTCATGTAGTTTAGCTACTTACTAACCTCCCAAATTTAAAATTTTTACTAATTCAGCCTTTTTCTTAGTACACAAGGGCTAACAAAAATTAAACAAAATAAAGAAAGCAATAGAAATATGGTGCAATAAGCATACTCTATAATAAAAAATGTCAATAAAAAGAGGTACATTAAGGGCTTTAAATGGAGGTCAAGGAGATGACAATTGAATAGTAGAGTGTTCCCAATATTTTCACAACTTGTTTTCTTGATACCTCTATGCTCTCTCTATCTGAAGTAATCATTAATCTAGCGTGTCTAAGCGATAGAGTCCCTGCTATCAAAGTGCATTTTCTCCCCCCCTGTTTGCCTCTCTCCATTCAGTTAGGACCCGACTTAAAAGCTCTCACATTCACACTACCTACTTGCTCATCCTTTTCTTCTTCTTCACTGTCCTTCTCCAAATGTATCTTCTCACGTCAATGCTCTGCTTACACTTGCCTCACCTCTCATTTTTGTAGGCTTAGTAAACTTAGGTTCACCTAGCCTAGTCATCACAATTTCTATCTTACGTAAAGTGATTAGCTTATAACTCCCTATAGTTGGTAAGACATGCTCTTTAATGTTTAATGGATCAACCCTAACCAATAACATGCCTTTTCTACTTCACTAAACTGATCAAATTTTGGAATAAGTGATAAGTTGTAAAAACCTTCACTTTGTATTCTAAGGAACAACTTCTGTTTATACACTCTTGTGCTTTCTTGCTTTTTTAAAGACTATATGGGACATGAATATTTGGAGGAGCATAAAACATTGATCCCTAATTGAATGATTTAAAGCTTGGTGAAGGTTTAAGGTTGTAATATCTAAAATGGCATATCAAAATGCAATGGCATTAAGTGTATCTATATAATCAAAAGTACCACCTCATGAAAGATAAAAAAATGTCTTTCATGGTATTTTGGTTAATTTTATACTCCTACTAAATAACCTAAATGCTAATATGGACTCATCAAGATCTTCAATGTAGAGTATGAAAAAGAATTCTAAGTTCAACCTTCTAAAAGTTAGGTAAGGGATAAAAGCAAATTGTCACCACCCTAATCTTCCTAAGGTATCTCCCATCTCCCTGTTAATTCTTAATTGAATCAAAGTAGGCACATCTAAAAATCAAGCAAGTCCTAGAGTTAAGAGAAATAAACCTCTCACCTTCCTTCTTGATGTAAATAAGGAAGGAAGATTATAACCTAGAAGATATATCCCTCTTTTGAGATTGAGTTTGCCTTCTCCTAGCCTTTAAGGATGATGGTTGAGTTTTGGGAGCCATGATCTTATTATGATGTGATGAAGTAAATTGATGAAAGAGTTTTAATGATTGGCATGGGATATAGATAGTGGATATAGGAAAGGAGGTGAAGAAAAAAAGAGAAAAAAAAGGAAATGAATAAGAGGTTTTAGAAGAGCATGAAGTTTAATGGGTATAAATATGAAGAGGTGTGAAAATAGTTAAGAGGGAGGGGTTTAAATAGATAGAGAGGATGAGAAATTCAACCAAATAAATTTGAAAATTGAATTTCAACTTCTCCTTTTCTTTTCCCTCTATTTTGCTCCTTTTCTCAAGCTTATCATGGCTTGCTATGATAACTAACTTAGCTAGACTTGGGGCATGGGCATCACAGGCCATGACTAGCATCACACTATAAAAGATCATCACATGGTATAAAAGTCACTTTGAGACACATTAAGAAAGTCATGCCCTTTTTATTGATATCTTCAAGTCTCAAAATCACAGGCCTAAACTTTAAGCATAAATACTTGGAATCTCATTAGGGGATAAATTGATAATGATCGAGCAAGACTAATGCATGAGCAATTAGGCATGTTGAATCTAGTAGAACAAATTGGCAAATTAAACCAAGCATATCAAATTGAACATAAAGAATAACAAGCATTATTAGGTCAACATATACCTTTCTTGTATAATTATCCATTTAAAAGGGTTAATTAAGAGTAGAATACATAATAATCAAAGAAATTTGCCATAATTAATAGACAATCTTTAATAGAAAGCTTATTTGGCTAAGATTACCTATATAAAGGGACAAATAGTTCTTTGTAACATCATTTAATCATTCATAGCAATGAACTGTAACTCTCTTTCATCATCTTCTTGATACTTCTTGATCAAACTTGATCAAATTCTTCTAAATATAATCTAGTTGATTGAGAAATATTAGTTTTTGGAATGTGTTTTAGTAAATTTTGTCTATGGTTTCCTTGAGAACTATTTTTAAAGTCGGTGATGCTTAAGACTTTGTAATTTGTATTACTTCAAGCTTGACTCATCTAACTTGGACTAATAGCTAAAAAATTGCATTATTTTATAATATTTTTGTGTTTTTATTCATTTGGCTGATGCTTAAAGTTGGTTGATGAATAAAGTCATCTTAGAAGTTTAGTTTTAATTGACTCCTTGTATAAAAAAATTTACTCCAGTAGAGCTAGTTATTTATTGAATAAGTTTATCTTTTTCTAAGTGGAATGAGTTCAAGTTTAGTGAAAAAAATAGAAAAAAAATATAAATATTATTTTACTAATATTTAATATTAAAAATAAATATTATTAAAATAAAAAAGAATAATAATAAAAATAAAAATGAATAATGAAATAATTTAAAATATATTAAATAAAATATTATAATAAATAAATAATTATTATTATAAATATAAATTATAATAATTTTAAAAAATAATTTAAATTTAAAATATAAATATGTGAAAATTTCAAATTGAAAAACAACCAAACTTTTATTCTCTCATATGAGCTCTGAATTAAAGTTGGAGGAAAAAGCATATTCGACTTATGATATTAAAGTTTGGAATCATCTACTACATTATGAATAGTACAATTTAAAACATAAAAAAACTTGATATAGCAAAAGAATTGTATATTTTAGCCAAAAATTTTCTCGTTCCTCTAATTATTCATTTTTATTGTCAATGTTAATGATAATGTAATAAATTTTTTTTTGTGAAAAAATGAAAATAGAAGTTGTGATGCACAACGATAAAAAAAAATTAGTCATATGCTTCTTTAATATAATGAGAATAACTTTTCATTTAAGCTGAGAGTTTTTGTGAGTGCTAGAGCAATTTTTGAGGTTACGCTCGAACTAGCAGAATCTTACTTGTAAATCTTACATTTTATAGATCATCAGGGGGAAGAAGGGGGGGATCGAGAAAATGTAGGTAATACATTGGTAATAACCCTTAATCATGGCAAACGAATTGGAACACAAGGGATCCTCTGAGGCCTTATAAGATAGAAGCCCCTTTTCCAAAGTTGTGTTCAATGGGGGACAAAAGTGGGACAACATAATAGTTTCATCCCTAATTGAATGTGGAGTCACCACAAACTTTAGTTAGGATAAGAATTCAAATAAGGAAAAATTTTAAACCTATCTAAGTCATTTAAAAGGTCCAATTTATCTTCACCCCATCAGAGATTTGTTTTAAAATTGGGTATGGCTTGGGGAAGAGGTTAGGCATCCTTAAACCGCTCAGATTTAGGGATCCACCTTTTACCATTTTAGCCTTGTTATTAGTTAATTTGGTTATCGCTCATAAACATGTTTCTAGTGTATTTCAACCAAGCATATCAACAAAGCATAATAACCTATTTTAACCAAGCATATTAACAAAGCATAATAACCTATCTCAATAGAAGAGGGATACATAAAATGTCAAGTGAAGGAGATTAAGCATAACAAACAATTATAAACATGCATAATGGGATAACCATATACATAGAGCCACTTACAAGAAAAAATCACAAGTTAGTTACCATCAAGAAATCAAAATTCTAAGGAAACAAATAATGTAATGTATAAAAACAAAAGGTCTCACTAAAACTCCTCTAAGTTAAGGGAACCTAATTAAGCTCTAAGTCCAAATTCAACACAATCCAAACATCACATGAATCACATAACATATTAATAGCAAATAAACACAAACACATAAGTCATGGAAGATAAAATGTAATGGACATGGTATGCAAATGCACTTTGGAGGACGGAAAAAGGCGTTGAGCAAAGTATTGACAAATGGGATCCTAATAGTGCTCTTAAAGAGTTAAAGCATCCATAAATACACCCTTAGCCATTTAAAGGCCAGGATGTTATTAAGACCATAATGGAAATTTAAAAAAAGTCCTAATGACATGCATGTGATACTTACTATTCATTAAACATGAAATGAAACATAATAAGGATCATATAGAGTTAATCTGTCTTCATAAACCTAATAAAAAATATCATTGTAAAGCAAATGAATAGAATAAACTAGCTAAATAGCTAGTGATGGTGATTAAAGTTTACACATAACTATAAATGATAATAAGAATTTCAAAGACTCCTAAGGTCATAGTGAATCACAAAACTCTCTTTTAATAATAACCAAAACCTATAAAAAAGAATATTATAAGTAATGGGAAAAAGATAATGTATGAAGAAATTAAAACTAAAAGCACTAAACTATAAAAATAAGGTTAAAATCTTAATCCTAGCACAATGTTTGAAGGAATATGCATCATAAGCCATAAGGCCTACCCTATATTTTGTTATTTAAGTTTCTAAGATGTCCTAAGAAACCACATAAAAGAGAATAAATTGTAGGAAGGCAAAATAAACTTTCATAATATGTTCATAGTCAAAGAGGGTTGTACAAAATAATAGGTGGTATGTACAACCTTCTTAGTAGTCTGTGCAGGCCATAAGAGGTCTGCACAACCCACCTCGAACAAGTTTTTGATAAAAAAAAATAAGAAGAAGAAAGGAGAAGAAGAGAGGGGTTAGGGGGAATTAGGATGCTTCTATCTTGTTGCTTTGCCTTTAAAGGCATTACTATATGTTTGATCCTCCAAAATGCAAAGGTTTGTATGCAAATAAATATCACTAAGCTTAGGAATCACCTTAGATCCTAAATGAATGTGTTAGGGTTTAGGTTTTTATGTTTTTAAGTGTTTGTAGAGAAAATTCAGTCAAGTTTTGTTAAGGTTCTTTGAAGCCTCTCTCTCTTCTCTAAAATGATGAGTATTTATAAAGGGAGAGGGGTGCATTAAAGTTAGGATAGCTCTAGTTTGACTCCATTCTTGACCCACAATAGATAAGAGTCATCAAAATGGTCTGTATAACTAAAAGGTTGGTTGCACAGAACATTACATTGGCTATATAACTAGGTGGTTAATAAGGGTTAAAGTTCCATAATCTTATGCTGCTTAGGGTTTCACCCTTACCTGTACAACCAATTAACATGGTTGTACAACCAATTAGAAGATGGTTGGGTGATCTTTAATTTGGGATCTGGGCTTGGTTTGGGTTTTATCTAAGGCTTCCTTATTAAGCTTTGATCCTTTCTTATTATAACTCCCTTTGCACTTTTGGGGAATAAATTTAATAGTTTTTATCACTAGGCTTGCATCGAAGGGCTTAAAAGCTGACGATCATAACTTTTTTCTTTAGATAACTACTTATAATGAGGAGTAGCTAAGATTTTAATCCCAAGCTTGCTAGCTCAAAACTTTTTTTATCAAGCTTTAGCTATATTTTAATATTCTAAATAATAATTAACATAGCATTCTAAGTTAGAATCAGCTAGAATATATCTTAGAATACACTATTATACATTTATTTCATAGCAAAACACCTTTTTATGATTAATCTTATCCTCAAGGTTGAAAGTCTAAAAAATAAAGAAGAAGATCATCATAGTATTCCTATACAACATCTTGAGGGTCTGTATAACTCTAGAGAATTAGCACGCTTGTAAGAGCTTATTTTATCTTTTGATTGGTTTTCTAACCAAAATAGACATTAGAATAATAAGAGTAGAAGTAAGGTTAGAAACAATAGGCAAGGTAGTTGTAGCATTAGGAGCTTTCTTTTTAAGTCAAAACATATGAAAAGTATGATGAATTTAAAAATGAGTAGACAAATCCAACTTATAAATAATTATGTCAATTTTATCCAAAATTTTGAATGGTTTATAATAGAGTGTTTTAAGAGGTTTTGAAGGCCATATATTACTATTTATAATCTTATAGCTTCACAAATAAAAGATCTCCAATTTAAAGGTCCTCTTATTCTTATGTTTCTCTTCCATTGTATTTATTTTATTCTCTGCTCTAGTAAGATGCCATTTTAGGACTTGAAAAGCTATTTTTCTATCTATAATGATAACATATTCTATCATTAAATCACTAGAAAAATAAAGAATTTAAATAGAGGAGGGTACATATACAAAGCTTTAAAGGGTATAATAGTAATAAAAGTGTGAAAGTTCGTGTTATACCAAAACTCAGCTAAAGAAATCTAGTTAGCCCATTGCTTAGACAATTCATAGCATATACACTTGAAAAATGGGTTTCGAAGAATTTATTTTCTAATTCATTTGCCCATTAGATTGAGAATATTATGCAAAAGAATAACATAATTGAAGTCCTTGTAACTAAAATGATTATTAGAAAAACCTAATAAAATAAATTTATCTATATCACTCTTTATACTAAAAGGCTTGCCAAAGAGATTGAACACATTATTTTTTTTTAAAGAAAATGAGGTAATAGATTCAATGGTATAAGGTGAGCAAGAGGTAAGAATTGAGCATAGTTAGTTAGTAATCATGAATAAAATAAAGTCTTTGCCATTAGACTTAGGTAATCCTTTAATAGAATCCATTCTAACATGAGCCTATTAAGAATAAGGAATATATAATGGTTGTAGCAAACCAAGTAAAGCCATACAGTCATATTTGCATTTATGATACACATAACGACTTTTAATGTAACTCTTGACATCTCAATTAATACACTTCCATTGGACAATAGTAGAGTATTTTAATTACCACATAAACTCTTAAATCACCTTTAAAAGATGAATCATGGAAGAAAAAAAATGAGTTAAAGCCTAAAAGCTTTATGATGGCCTATCATCAAAATTCCCTTCTAAGTTAGAGTTCCATTACTATAAGAATAAATATCGTGAGTAGCAATAAGTGGCTCTTAAAACTTAGAGAAAACATGTTGCAACTAAGGATGTTGCTGACAACTAGCTTGAATTTTAGGAATGAAATCATTAGAAATAAAAGATAAGATTAACGTCAAGAATTCAAAAGAATGAAATTCTAATAATGCATTAATAATAAAATTATCTTTACACTTTTTATTACAAATTTCATAATATAATCTTATGAGCTTGGAAAGCCACTTAATCTACCTTAATGTAACTATTCTCCATTCTAATAGAAATTTAAGGCTTTGATGATCTATGTTAATAATGAAGTGCTTAACTTTTAAGTAGTAATCCCATTAGGTAATTGTAAACATAATGGCTAATAACTCTTTTCATTAACTATAAACATAATGGCTAATAACTCTTTTTCATACACATATAAGGATTGATTCCTTAGGGAAAGAGTTTTGCTTATATAAGCTATCTTGTGGTCCTTCTACATGAGCACTACCTTAGTGCCTTCTACACTAGCATCAAATTCTACAACAAAAGGCATAAAGAAGTTTAGAAGAGCTAAGATATGAGTTGTCTTAAGTTTGTTAAAAGCTTTAATAACAACTGCATTCGATTCAAAGGAACTTTTCTTAAGAAGAGCAATGGGTTTAGTAACCATTATTAAGAAGAGAAGTTAGGGTTTTAGTATAATTTTAGATGAATCTTCTATAATAACCAATAAAGCCTATAAAATTTCTTGATTGTTTAACAATTTAAGGTTGAACCAAGTTAGTGACTATAAAATTTTTATTAAGATCTATAGAGAATCCTTTAGCTAAGATAAAGTGACCAAATATTTTACTTCTTTTGACATAAAAATTACGTTGCTTTATAATAGAAAGTGTTATCCTAAGATGTTGCTTATAGAGCTCTAGAGTAGGATTATATATGAGAACATCATTAAAAAATATACACCAAGAAAAATTTCCTAAGGTGAGGTCTAAAGCTGTAATTCATATGAGCTTGAAAAGTTGAAGAAGAAAAATAATAGGTTCTAAAGGTTGTCTTGTAAATATTACAAACAAAAATTTTCATTTGATAATAATCAAACCTCTTATTAATCTTAGAAAAGAATTTAGTACTTCCTAACTCATACAAAAGTTCCTCAATAATAATTAACTCCATATAGTCAATATATATTCTTTTAAATCCATTTTTATTTTTAACTAAAACTATAAGAGAGGAAAAAGGATAAGAGTTGTATTGGATTATTCTAGAATAAAAAAATTCATTGATCATGGTTTTAATAACATCTTTTTTTAAACCAAATTACTTGTAAGGTCCAACATTTATAATTTTTTATTCATCTATGGGAGCTATTTTGTGATAATGACTTCTATAGGGTGGTACTTAGGTGGGAATTTCAAACACATCAAAGAACTCATTTAATTATGGTCATAAGTCAAATAGGTATATCTTATTAGGCATTAAAGATGAATTGATCATACGAGCATTAGCGAAAGCTGTGGTCATATAAAATATAGTGGTTAACTTAGATTGAGGGGGTTTTCGAATCATCTTCATCACCTTAGAATTAGAAACTTAATGTAATTGAGATTTAAAATCTCTATTTAATTTAATGAATTGATCATGATAGAAAAATTGCATCCTGAGAGACTTGAAGTTCGATATGTTATCCACTGAGATAACAAGCCATTAAATTCCAAGAACTAGCTTAATTTCCCCTAAATGAATAATAAAGCAATTGGTAGTAAAGGAATATCCTTTCATTGTCTATGATAAGTTTTAACAAACTACAGTACATTAAAACAATCCATGGTTAATCATTTCAACTACAAAAGGAGCAATAATTCTTACCCTACATCCCATATCTTCATCAATAGCAACATCTAAGAAAGTATGTGTTATCTAAATCAATTAGTTGATGTAGAAATCTCTTCTTCTATGAATATATAAAACTCATTGTTTTTTTGTAGTTGTTAGACGAATTTGCTCCACACATAACATATATTGATACCTAAGGATTGCACTTATCCTTTATTGATTAAGAATAGGAAATTTCATGTTCTTTAGTTTCACTCCATCATCTTCTTCAATTTTTTTATACATTTATCATATGTAACTTTTTGTTCTTACATCCATGGTTAAGGAAGAACTTTTCACATAATAAATTCAAACCTTTAGCCCTATCTTCTTCCATCATCTTATCTCTAATACCTAATGTAATTATTTTATGATAAGTTTGTTTCTTTGACGGTAACAAGTTTTTAGATGAACTTTGATATTTGGGTTCAAAATGGAAGGAATTTTGGTCTCTAAATTTAAAATGTAAAGAAGGTCTTGTGGTTTTAACAAAGAAGGAATTAAGGGTTAGTTTGGAGGAAAATGGCTTGTTGCTCTGAAGGAGTTTTACACGTGTTATTTGGTACTATATCAAGAAGTTTAGAGTAGCATTTTTTCTTATTATAATAAGCATAAGCTAGTAGGTTGCAATTATTAGTATATACCCTAAAGTCAATATATTAGTTAGAAATATGCTAAACATAATTCTTATCATAAAATTGAAAATCACATATCATGTTTTTCTTCTTTTAGCCTTTTATAGAATTATGAATTAAATTACATACACCTATCATAATAAATTTTAAAGATGAAGCCTATGGAATTCATATACTTTGAAAGGTAGTTTCATTGAGATTATAACTATGAGATAACTTTGCATCAAAGTATTATTTCTAAATCATTCCTAGTTAATATTTTATCAAGAATAGACATAAATAAAGACATAAGGCTAGTACATGTTATGTTCTTTTCTTTCTTTTTTTTAATTTTTTTTTATGATAAAGGATGCTACTAATCTTAAAGGTAAAGTTATGTGAGATACATGAAACTAACATGCATGTGTTTGTTAAAGGATAAGTTTACTGAAAGGCCTACTTAAGAATTTTATTTGAAAATATTATTTGTGTCTATAAAAGTCTCACGTAAGAGTTGTGTGAGTGATCTTTTAATTAGAGGTCATCATAGTTTTTTATTAATAAATTATTATACTTTGATAACATCTTATTTAATTTTAATTAGTATTGACTTTCGTATCCTTATGCAATATGTAAAAAGATAAATAAAAGATAATCTTTTATTGCATCATCATTGTTAAAAATTAATTGCAAGAATTAATAAGATCGAACCAGTGAACACTCGTCATTTTTTTAGGGTTGCGCTCTAACAAGTGAATCTTGCTTGCAACTCCATCCTTTTATCAACCATCAACGGGTTGAAAGGATAAAAGGTCTTTGCATTGGTAATGACTCCTAGAAATGGCATGTATTTGGATCCTCATGGGATCCTTTAGGCCTTATGCAAGTTTAAAGCCCTTATGTCCAAAGAGGTGGTCATCGATGGACTAAGAAAGAGATAATACATTGGTATCAACCTTAAGAATTGTGAAGTCACCACCCAACTTTGGTCAGGATAAGAATTTGGAGAAGGAAAAATCTGAGCCTAAGTTAAGTCAATTAGAAGACCCATTTCTTCTTCAAGCTATTAGAGATCAAGTTAGAAAATTGGGTATGGCTTGGGAAAGAGGATAGACACCCCAAAACTGCCCAAATATTAGGGATCTGGCCTTCGGGCATCTTTGGTTCACTTTTAAAATTTTAACCATGTTGTTAAAACATGCCCCTAGTGCAACCAATCCAATCAAATCAACTTATCCATTCAAAGGGGACTGAGGTCATACATCATGGCATAAGGATTTCCATACATCTCATGACATATACATAATCATCTAAAAAAAAAGGAGTGGAGGTCATGTGACAAGGCATAGGGTTAGCATGCATCTCAGCCATACACCACATCACGTGGTCATCTATAATCTCATTTTTGTCATCAAAGATGACCATTAAGACCATCAAACATGGTTTAACTCAAATAAACACCTACAACACAAAATACATAAGTTAGTAACTAAAGCAAGAAAATAAATTAAAATATTCAAACGAACAAATAGAATCATTAAACACCTTACAATGTCTCCAAAGTCAAGGTACCTAAACATAGTTCTAAGTTTATAATAAACTCATCTTAACATCACATAAGGATCAATATAACATCAAAATCAAATGTATGTACCATGAAAGGCAAGGAATTGTAAACATGTAATGCAAAGCACTTGGAAGGATTTCAATGGCCTAAGGCTAAATATCACAAAAAAAATTCCTTTGGTTGATTAACCCTTTCTCTTATTACTCAAAAAAAGTTAGGAATCCATGTGTACCACTAACCATCAAGAAGATTAGCAAGCAACTCAAAAGGAGGTAAAAAAGATCAAAGGCCAAAGTAAAATGTTAACATTCTTGATGATAAACATAACCATAATGAGGCTCTCAAGGTCCTAGCAACCTTAAGCTCCTCACTTAATCACTACCAAATCAGGTCCAAATAGAAACTTAAAACATCATTTAATCAAGATATGAAAGAACACAAAGTATTAACATAAAAAGTAACATAAAAACATTTAAAACTTGTCCAAAATTTCATTTTTGAAATGAATAAGGGTTTTAAGTCATTATACCTCATCTTGTTCTATCAATGGAACCATAAAACATCATAGAAAATAAATCTAAAAAGAGATAATCTGAATGAGTAGAAAAGGAGTTTTATAAAAAAAAAATATATCCTTGAGAAGATGGGTTGTGCAATCTGCTGTGAGGGATGTACAACTAGAAGGTGGTTGTTTACCTAAATCAATGCTCTATAACCCCTAATTTTTGGGTTCCAAAATAAAGAAAAAGGAAAAAAGGAAGAAGAAGAGGGGGAGATAAGGGGATCTATGGATGCAGTGTGTTCATTTACCTTCAAAGGCTCACAAGTTCAATATTTTCCTCCAAAATGCTATAAGGAATGCAAAGTGTAGTCTCAAAGCCTTTGGAACTAACTTGGATGCTAATGTATTTAGGTTAGATGTTTGGTTTTTGAAGAGTTATGGTTTGTGAGTTAGAATTTTAGTAGAATAACCTTAGGATTTTCAAGGCTTTTCTCCTCTTCAAATAGGGGAGGTATTTATAGATGATAGAAGGGTGCACCAGAACTAAAAATAGTTCTGGTTGCACCATGTTCATATCTAATCACAAAGGATAAAATGGATCTCCTAGAATTAAGTTTAGTACTTGGGATGTACATCCAAGGTTGGGTTGTACATCCAGCTTTTAGGATTGTACAGTCTTGGGGTTTAAGGAGGGACAAGTTCCAGAAAGTTCCAAGGCTTAGGATTTAGCCTTAGTTGTACATTTAAGTTTGGTAGGTTGTACATCTTAAAATGGTGAGATGTACATCTTAGTTTACTGGGATGCACATCCTACTAAACAAGTTTGGAAGCCTTGAGGCTTGGTGTCGGGTATGGTCTTAGGCTTAGTCTTAGGGCTTTTGTAAGGTTTCTTAAGGCCTTGTTTCTCTTATTCCAGCAATCCCCTTTACATTTTGGGTAATCATTTTAGTGATTTTCATCATAGGGCTTGCATATTGAGGCAAAAAATCTGATGCTTACAGTTTGCCCATGCTTTGTAGGGCTTGGAAAATAACAATTAAGAAATGGTTGTTTGAACAAGTCTCATCAAAGCAATGTAAAAGATGCAAACATTTGCAAGGATACTGAAGGATATAATTATTTAGTAGCTCATCGAGTAGGAACTAAAACATGTTTTGGCAGCTTTCTAGTAGGTGTCGAGTTTTGTTGTATCTCTCAGTAGCTTTTTTAATAGGTACTGAGGAAGTTTTAAAAGATTTGTAACATGTATATGTTGAACCTAGCTTAGAGTGTAGTGAACCATGCTTGTTTTGATGATTACAAACACATCTAAAAGCTAACCTTTGTTTAAAGTTGTTTGTGTAAAATATTGCAAGTCCATCAATTTATTGAACAAAGATGTTTGAAGAAAGAGTTATAGTGAAAATTATAAGTATTCAACTCCAATGGGTGTTGTCATATGTCAACAGGTGTTGTAACTTATGCAACCGACATTTAAGGATCTTAACAAGTGTTGAAATGACACCCCAGTATGAGTAAAGTCTTCTGAATCTCTCAAACAACATTTTTCTCAAGCACAACAAGCATTGGATGACTCAATCACCTAGGCTATGCAAGTCTCTTCATAATGGTCATGGCTCTTGATATCATAACAAGGCGTTGCATTTTCACAACAGACGTTAGACCAAGTGACCTGATTTAAGTAAACTTCTCAAGATCTTGATGCGGACGTTACAGAAGTTCCCAGACAGAGCTAAGATCTCTAAAACTTCTAATAAGACACTTTAAAAATGTAATAGGCAATGAGATCACTTTTAGTCGGCATTAGAAGTTTACCAACAACTGTTGAATTACTGTTGAAAATCTTGAAAAATAGAGCATCAAGTTCACATCCTCTTAGAAATTTATAATGAGCATTATTTATATCTCAACAGGAGCTAAAGTGGAATTCCAACAGGCATTGAGAATTGGCAATAGCTGTTGAAGAGTTGTTCAATAAATAATTGAGAAAGTTAGAATATGAAAGTTTAGGCAAATCTCTTTCTAATAGTTAGTTCCAACGAACATTTTGATAATACCAATGACCATTAAAGTTGTATTTTGTTTGAAAATCACCTGATTGATGGTTAAACAATAGGCATAGGAATGTCTAATAGGCATTAAGTTTCTACTCCAGTGACATAAAATGGCAGCCTTCTTTCTAATGGCTAGTTATGTGTCTTTGCTTATAAAAAGACCCTCTCACAATAGAAACAAAAAAGAGAAAATGTTCAAAAGGCGAGTATTTCTATAATGAAACTTATCTTTGAATAAGAAGGGTGAAACAAAAGTGATTTAGCTTATAAGAAAAGATATTTGTCAAAGCTTAAAAAAGCTATCTTCAAAAATAGAGTTTAAAGAGCAAGCTTTTAAACTTTCTCTCAAAACTCTCAACCAAATTAGACATACCTTGTAAGTGTGTTTCGAGTTGTTTAAAGCTTAAGTAAGAGAGCTTTTCTCAACTTTTTAAGTTTCAATTTCATTTGAGAAAACGTTTGGTTAGGAGATCTAAAACTATACTTTGTGAAAGGTTTAAGGTAGTACCTGTAAACTACTTTAGGAAATGGTCTTAGTAGCACCTATAAGTCTACTTGTAATGGCTTGATAGTGCCCAAAAACTACTATTATAAAGATAATTGATAGCACTTGTAAGCTATCTAGATAGTGAAAGGCTCTAGCAGGAATACTAGAGGAGAGGACGTAGGCAAGTTGTGTCGAACCTTTATAAATTAATTGTCTTGATTCTTCATTATTTTCTCACTTGTTTTTAATTGTTATTACTTGCTAGTGCTCGATTCAACCTCCCTTTCTAAGGCATCAAGGGGCTATAATTGGTATCAGAGCTAGTCTATTCATTAAAGCTTAAATGCTCAGAGTAAAGATCATGGCAAGTCATGAAGAATCACAATCAATCCACAAATCATCCTTCTTCAAAGGAGATGACTATGGTTATTGAAAAAATCACAACCATAGATCGATGGGACATTGTCAAAAAAGGAAAAGAAGTTCCAATAAAACTAGTTGGGGATGTTCTAGTACTAAAGCCTAAGAGTGAATGGACAGTTAAAGAGAAAAAGGCGAACTTGAAGAATATATGAGCAATGCACGTTCTCTTCTATGCAATCTATAAATTTCAGTACTCTAAGTTGGAAATGTGTACATTAGTAAAAGAAATATGGGAGACATTGCAGACTCAATATGAAAGAATTAATGAAGTCAAGAAGAAAAAGATACAAATGCACACATACATGTATGAAACATTTGTATATCAACTTAGTGAAACCATCACTGAGATGTACAATAGGTTTATTAACATAGTGGGCCCTCTTAAAACTCTTAGGAAGTCATACTCTAATGAGGACATGGTAGCAAAGATTCTAAGAACACTTCCCAAAGAAAGGTGGGAAGCCAAAAAGATAGCAATAAAGGAAGTAAACAAGCTAAAAGCCCTGTTATTGGATGAGCTCATAAGAAAGTTGTGGACCCATGAAATTACTCTTGAGAAACCAACTGAAAGTATTAGAGTGAGAAAGAAAGATTTGGTACTAAAAGCCAAAGAGGTATGCTTTGAATCCTCATCTTCTTATTTGTTAACATCTTCTTCTTCTAGTGATGATGAAGACAGTAGTGAAAATGAGCACTTCGTCTTCATAACAAATAAAGTAAAAAGATTTCTCTCAAATTAAAAGAGCAAAAGGGCAAAAAGGTACAAGAAAAAAGGTAGTAAGAATCAAATCATTTGCTATAGATATAATGAAAGAAGGCACATAAAGTTAGATTATCCTAAGGTGAACAAGAGCAAAGTTCCTACCAAAAAACACACTTTTAAGAAAGAAAAGGAACTCTATAAAGCTACTTGGGATGACGCCAGTGGCTTTGAACCTGATAAAGAGGATACTAGAAAGGGGCTGGCCAATTTTTGTCTAATGGTAATTGAGGAGACATCAGATGAGTCCTCAAGTAAGCACTCATTCAGTAATGATAATAAAAATAATGGTGATCTTGAGGTCCTTTATTCTTATTCTAGAGATGAATTATATTTTATTGCTACTAAGCTCACCTTAAAAGTTGAGACTCTTAAGTCTAATACCTCATCTTTTAAGAATGAGAGCAAATCTTTAAAAGATTATGCTAAAAGTTAAGAGACTCTGACTAAGGAGATTGAGTCTCTCTCAGCTAAGAATTTTAAGCTTAAGGATAGTCTCAACAAATTCACCAAAGGAAAGGAGAAGTTAGACTCCATCATTGAGATTCAAAGGAGCCCATCCATTAAACATGGATTAGGATATAATGCCTTTATTTCTACTACTCCTACTTCCAAAATAGTCTTTGTTAAGGTTAAGGAAGTTAGTATACTTAACCCCATTAGGATGCAAAAAATTCCTAATAAGGGAAATGCCAAAATAAACAACATAAAGGCTAAGTCATAACATGTTCACACACCATTGAGACATGCTCCTCCTAGAGCAAATTATACCTATATGTATCATTCATACAAGCCTAAGAGGCAAAATGTCCAAAGGCACAAAAATTGTCATAACCATGGATCTCCACATAGGAGAATTCTTATATGAGAAATACTCCTAGAAATATGGCTCAAAGGAGATACAAGTCTCACAAATACTATGTGCATGCTTTACCTAGAAATAGGACAATAACTCACTTTGATAGCGACTATTTTACTGTGGTATATATGGCCACGTTGCTTGTCACTATCATTCTAGAAGGTATGATGAATGGATGGCAAGAGGTAATTCCCTAGGACCGAAGATGATTTCAGTACCTAAGATTTGATTCTCTTTGTTTTGTAGATGTACTTGAAATTTCGAGTTGGAGAGCAAGAATGGTATCTTGATAGTGGATGTTTAAAGCATATGACAGGAGAAAGAAAGTTCTTAACACAATTGGAGAAAACTGAAGGACTTGAAAATGTGTCTTTTAGAGAAAATGGAAAAGCCAAAATCGTTGGCATATGTAAAGTTGGTAAGGATGTTGACTCACCTATCCTTAATAAAGTTTTAATTGTTGATGGACTCAAACATAATCTACTGAGTGTAAGTCAGCTATGTAATAAAGACCTTAGAGTTATGTTTAAACCACAAGCATGTTATGTGTCAAGGATGAGCAATAACAAAATTTTGTTCATTGATAGGAGAATTCATAATATTTATGTCATTGATTTAAATTCTCTCATTAACCATAATGCAATGTATTTAGTCTTTATAATGGATGAAGGTAAAACTTGACATAGGAGGTTGGGACATGCTAGTGTGGAACTCTTTAATATGCTAAAAGGAAGAAACATGGTTGAAGGTTAACTTAAAATCAAGTTCACAAAGAAAGGAATTTGTGAAGCATGTCAAAAAGGAAAACAAGTCAAATCTTTATTGAAAGCTAAGAACAAGGTAAGTTCTTTTAGACCTTTGCAATTGCTTCATATGGATGTGTTTAGGCCCACTAAAGTATCTAGCTTAAGAGGCATGCATTATGCATTTGCCATAGTAGATAATTACTCTAGATTTACTTATGTATTATTCCTCACAAAGACTTTTATTTTATTGCTCTTGAGACTTTTACCAAAAGAATTCAAAACCAAAAGGATTTGAAAATCTTTTAATTAGAAGTGACCAAGAAGGAGAGTTTGAGAATACTAAATTTCATAGCTTTTGTGATGAGTATGGTATCTCACATAACTTTTCAACTCCTAGAACACCACAACAAAATGGTGTGGTGGAAAGGAAGAACATAACTTTTCAAGAAATAGCTAAGACCATGTTAAATAAGTATAATCTTCCTAAGTATTTTTGGGCTGAAGCTATCAACACTTCATACTATGTCTTAAATTGAGTCTTAGTGAGACCCTTGTTAAAGAAAACTCTTTATGAGTTATGAAATAATAGGAAGCCCAAGATTGTATATTTTAAAGTCTTTGGTTGTAAGTGTTTTATTCTAAACACTAAAGACAACCTTAGCAAATTTGACTCTAAGTCTGATGATGGAATTTTTCTTGAATACTCTACTACTAGCAAAGAGTATAAAGTCTTCAATAAGAGAACACTTATTATAGAGGAGTTTATGCATGTTTTGATGAATTTGACTCCACTTCTTTAAGAATAGAAGAAGATGTTGATGATCTTACGGGTCCTAGAAGTGAGCTGAACATTGGAAAAGAAGGTAAGAATATGGACAAGCCATAGAACTTGAGGAATGATGAAAATACAGATCAACCTCTTCCTACTCCAAATGAAGAGCAAACTCAACTAGAAAAGGGATTAGGTCTTCAAGAAAGATCACCCAATAAATCTCATTATTAATGATCCGTCAAGTTAGGTAATAACTAGATCATTTTTTAGAAATACATATACCAATCTTATTTTTGTTTCCTTTATTAAGCTTAAGACCATAGATGAGGCCATTAAAGATGAACATTGGGTACTTGTTTTGCAAGATGAACTCAATCAATTTGAGAGGAACAAAGTGTAGACTTTAGTTCCTAGACCTTATAATCATTCAATTATTAGAACCAAATAGGTCTTTAGAAATAAACTTGATGAGTATGGAATTATTGTTAGGAAAAAGGCTTGGTTAGTAGCCAAAGGCTATAACTAAGAAAAGGGAATTAACTTTGATGAAACCTTTGCACCAGTAGTAAAACTAGAAGCTATTAGGATTTTACTTGCATTTGCATCTCACATGAATTTTAAGTTGCATTAAATGGATGTCAAAAGTGCTTTTCTTAATGGCTATATTGATGAGGACGTATATCTTGAACAACCCCTAGTTTTGAAAGCCATTGCTTTCCTAACTAAGTGTTCAAGCTCACCAAAGCCTTATATGGCTTGAAGCAAGCTCCAAGAGCTTGACATGAATGATTGAACAACTTTCTTATAAATAAAGTTTTCTCTAAAGGTATGGTAGACACAATACTCATCTCTAAAGAGAAGAATGGAGACCTATTATTAATGTAAATATATGTAGATGATTTAAAATTTGGTGCTACTTAAGTTTACATATGTAAAGATTTCTCTAAAGTAATGAAAAGTGAATTTGAGATGAGCATGTTGGAAAAAATCAAAGTCTTTCTTGGGTTACAAATCAAGCAAGGAAAGGAAGGAATCTTTATTAACCAAGCCAAATAGATAAGAGAATTAATCAAAAAATTTGGCATGAAAAATAGAAAATTGTGCAAAACTCCAATGAGCACCAACCTCAAGCTAAGCATGGATGAACATGGTAAGGTTGTGGATTAAAAAATATATAGAGGTATGATTTGTAGTCTACTCTATCTTACAACATCTAGGCTTGATATTATGTTTAGTGTTTGCTTGTGTGCTATATATCAATCTAATCCTAAGGAGTCTTATCTGTATGCTGTGAAATACATACTTAAATACTTTATTGGTACTCCCAACATAGGACTTTGGTATCCTAAGAGTTCTTCATTTGAATTGAATGCACTTCTGATACTGATTTTGCTGGGTGTACCTTAGATTGAAAAAATACTTTAAACACATGCTAATTACTTGGTCAATGTTTAGTGTCTTGGAGTAGCAAATAGCAAAGCTTAGTTGCTTTATCAGCTATTGAATCTGAGTATGTGGTAGTTGGTCTTTGTTGTGCTTAAATCCTATGGATGAAGCAACAACTTCTTTATTACAAAGTAATTGTAAATCAAGTCGCCATTAAGTGTGATAACACTAGTGCCATCAATTTGTCTAGGAATCCCATACGACATTCTAAAAGTAAGCATATAAACATTAGACATCATTTTCTTAGGGATCATGCTAATAATGGAGATATTATATTAGAATTTATTGATACAAACCATCAATTGGCAGATATTTTCACTAAACCTCTTTGTGATGAAAGGATGTAATTCATCAAAAGAGAACTTGGAAATATTGATGAAAGTACTTTGGATTAACTTCTACAGGTTCTTCTTCTTCGCCTTTGTCAATCTATGTATTATTATTGTTGATTGATACTTGTTATGTTACTTGAAATGATTACCATTAAATTATTTAGACTTAACAAACAAAATATTTTAATTGTGTATAATCTTGATCAAAATGTCCATATATTAATTGAATTCATGACTATATCATTGAGTTTGATTAATAATATTCATTAACTAAGTTTTCAAATTGGTTACATCTTTGAAAATTTTATTTTAAACTTAGTTCTATTTTGAAAAACATGGCCAATGGCCATTGCGTGTTTCCTAATGAATGTTGTGTTATTTGTGAGTTTCTCATTTTGCTTTTTATTAGTCCCTGTGATCATTGTGTATTTGCAATGATTGTTGTTCTTCACCCAATAGATGTTGTAAGCAACCAACATTGTTGGATGAAGAACACTTGCTTGAGCAAGCTAGTAGTATGTCCAACAACCATTGTTCAAATTGTAATAGCCATTGAACACTCTCAACGATCATATTTTTAAATGGGGGAAGCTCACCGAACTTCTATATAAACTTCGTTCAAATCCTAAAGTTAGTTTATTTGTTGTTTTACCGTGCTTTAACTCTTTCTCTTAAATTGTTGTTATTTCTTTTGCATACTCACTTACATCAAACCTCAAACACTCAATCAATGGCATCCAAACCAGACTCAGCCAAAAGGTATAAGCAACTAGCTTATGAAAACCCTCAACCCTCCTACTCCAACTCTGAGACTAAGGAGAATCTAACCTCCTTGCTTGCCCAACAAAAGAAATGAACTACAAAACCATCCTTATTATAAAAGTTATCCAGGAAATCAAAAACTATTTTAGAACACAAAGGGAAAGGTAAAACATCAGAAATAAAGCATACTTGTCCCCTACTTAAACAGTTCCATCTCAAGATGAAAAAGAGAATGATTTGGCACTAAAACTACTAAAGGGACACCTAAAAGGTGGAAAGTTTTTTAAGTGATTTGGCACTAAAGCTACTAAAGAGACAACTAGAAGTTGGAAAGTTTCTTGAGTGTAGTGATCTACAAATATATAGGATAACTAAAAAGGAGGAAGAGCTTATGGTGGGAATTGGAAGAGAGCAATTTTGCCATCTCAAGGAACCATTCTACTGGGAACTTATCGTGGAGTTCTTCAGCACTTTGGAAGTGTTGGGCAGTGATAGTGATGTGTATGCCCAAGAAGGCATAATACAATTTAGATTATTTGGTAAGAAGTACATCTTTAGACCTAATGATTGGCAAAGTTCTTTGATGTTACTCCTTCTAGGATAATAAAGCCTCCTCTTACATTTAAGGTTGATGTAAATCAATTCTAGAAGTTTATCACTGATGGGAAGAGCAATTACAATAGTAACAACGATAAGGCATCAAAAATTAAAAGTCAAACCTTGAGAATATTCCATCAAATCGTTACATGGAATATAAATAAGAGACCTCAATCGAATAAAAATTGCACAGTCACTGATCTGTTATATCTTTGGTGCATGAAGAATAAAAAAAAGATCAACACTCCATTATTCTTGATGCAAAGGATGGATAGACAGATGGATAAGGCCAACGAGTTTGTGATGGTCACTACACCACAACAATTGTTAAGCATTTGAAAGTCATTCCCTTAATAGAGGATGAACTGGAAGAGAAAAACATTGAGTTAGAAAAATTATTGTACAATGAATCTATTAGTAAAAAGATGCTTCTCAATATGGGAATCTTGCAAAGATTGGATTCAAGTCTAATCAAAAGAGTACCAGAAGAAGGATAAATTGCTCAACAAGAAGGGAAGAATGAGGACATTGAAGAAGCAATATAATAGGAGTAACAATAGCAGAAGGGATTGGAACAAATGCTCCTACTCCTGTTACATCTAGTCCATCTCTCACTACCTTTGAGAGAATGGTTCTTGAGCAACTGGAGACCATTTACGATACAGTATAAAGGGTTGAATCTTCTATTGTCTCCCTATACTAGAAAGTGTCAAAGGGACATGAAGGACATCAAACAAACTTTAGATTGGATAGTGGAAGCATTGAACTTGTAATCAAAGACTCCAACTACTCCAACTGAGCCAGGTGTAGCATATGAACCTAAGGACAAACCTTAAAACCATCCCTTATAACCCTTAGCTCAAACCATTTATCAACCCCCTCATACTACATATTTACTTTATTTCATTTCTTTTGTCTTTATTTTCCTTCTACACAATGGTTGATGTAATAGATAACTGTTTTTAATACAATAGAATGTTAACTCTTTCTATTTATACTATTATTTAATTTCATTTCCTTGCCATTAATATTCTTGTCTATTTCTTTTTTATAATAACAAAGGGGGAGAAGGTGAAGAAGTACCAAGGCAAAGGTAAAAGGTAAATGAAATGATACACCAGAGGTAAAGGAAAAGGTAAATGGAATGTGGTATGTAAAAGTTATGTGTACATGGTAAAGAACGAGAAGTATTAAAGTATGTGTATGATAATGACTTGACATACAAAGAGGAGTATATTTATGAAGAGAAGTATTAAAGTATATGTATGATAATGACTTGACATACAAAGAGGAGTATATTTATGAACTTATGGAAAATAACTTGATATGAGAACCTATTATAAAAGTGCATATAATATGAAATTATAGGGGACTAACATAAATATATTGTTATAGTTTATGCATTTAATGGTAAATCATATTGGTTAATATTTTGATACACATAAGGATGAGTTAGAATTTGATTAACTCCATCATATGATGTACATTTTTCATGTTTACAAGGTTGATTAACTTTGATAGATTATTTATCATCATAAAAAAAAGAGGGGAGAATATTGAACCTCGCTTTAGAGTATGGTGAACAAAACTTGTTATGATGATTACAAACACATCTAAAAGTTAACCCTTATCTAAAATTGTTTGTGTAAAATCTTCCAGGTATATCAGTTTATTGAATAAAGATGTTGGATAAAGAGTTAAGGTGAAAACTCTAAGTATTTAACTCTAATAGGTGTTGCCATATTTCAATAGGCATTGTGACCTATGCAACAGGTGTTGAAATGACACCTTAGTATGAGTAAAGTCTTCTGGACCTCTCAACCAACGTTTTTCTTAAGCATAACAAGCATGGGATGACTCAATCACTTGAGTTGTGCAAGTCTCTTTGCAACAAGTATAGATCTTGATATCCTAACAAGGTGTTGCATTTTTGCAACATACATTGGACCAAGTGACTAGATTTAAGCAAAATTCTCAAGATCTCGACACGAGCATTAGATTCTACCAACAGGCGTTAGAGAAGTTCTCAGGCAGAGTTAAGATCTCTGGACGCTCTAATGAGACACTCTAAAAAATGCAATAGACATTGAAATCACTTTCAATGAGCATGGGAAGTTCACCAATAGTCATTGAAGTATTGTTGAAAATCTTGAAAAATATAACATCAAGTTCACATCTCATGGAAATTTATAGTAGGCATTGTTTATATCTCAATAAGAGTTGAAGTTGAATTTCAATAGGCATTGAAAATTACCAACATCTATTGAATAATTGTTGAATAAATAATTAAGAAAGTAAGAAGAAAAGCAACTAGGCAATCTCTCTCAAACAGTTAGTTCCAATAGGCACTTCGATAGTACCGACAACTGTTGAAGTTATATTCTATTTGAAAATCACCTGATTGATGACTAAACAATAGGTATGGGAATGTCCAATAAACCTTAAATGTCTACTTTAGTGACATGAAGTGATAACCTTTTTTCTAACAGCTAGTTCCATGTCTTAGATTATAAAAGGACCATCTTATAATAAAAACAAAAAAGAGAAGACATTTAACAAGTGAGTATTTCTACAATGGAAGCTATATTTGAATAAAATAGGTGAAATAGGAGTGGCCTAGCTCATAAGAGAAGATCTTTATCAAAATATGAAAAAGTTATCTTCAAAAACAGAGTTTGAAGAATAAGCTTTAAGACTTTCTCTCAAAACTCTCAACCAAATCGAACATACCTTGTAAGTGTGTTATGAGTTATTTATTACTTAAGTGATAGAGTTTTTCTCAACTTTCTAAGTTGTAATTTCACTTGAGAAAACCTTTGGTTAGGAGATCTTAGGAGATCTAAAACCATACTCTATGAAAGGTTTAAGGTAGTACTTGTAAACTACTTTGGAAAACAGTCTTAGATGCACTCGTAAAAACTACTATTTTAAATGTAGCTAATGTTGCACAGAGTGGCGATGAGGCAAGCTAACAATGGGATGAATTGGGTTATGAACAAAAACAAAAAATAAGCACAAATACAAAAGTCAACATAATAATTTATATTGGTTCATCAACTTGTCTACTCCATTCTCCAAGCTTTTACTTAGGCCTATCTATTCTTTTCTAGGCTCAAGAATAAAACCTTTCCTTTTCTAGGCTAAGGAAGAACCTTCCCTTTTACAGACTCAAGGATAACCTTTCTTTTTACATGTTCAGGGAAAACCTTTCCCTTAGTATTCTTCTAAACACAATACTAACCTTTACAATCAGTAGCAAGGAAAGATCCAAGCAGCGCCTAAGCCTCTTGAATAGGCAGCTAATATATAATTAGTGCTCAAAGATACATACTCTAAAAAAGAGTAGCAAAGACAAAACTCATTCTACTCAAAAATATAAAGCAATACCTAAAAGGTTTGCACAAAGAGTTACAAAGATGATTATAATGATTTCTAGCTTTTTCTTTTTTTTTTTTCTCTAACTTTTCTAAACTCCAAAAATACTCCTTATATAATCAAACTCTAAAACTAACCGTTTGAACAATTAATCCCATTTCACAGCTTTTTTACAAAACTAGCCATTAAAGGTGACAACACCAGTTATTCGGTAACACACATTGAAATCGTAACGATTACTTCCAATGCTTGTTGAATGTCTTTCAATGTTCGTTAACTTTAACTATAATGCATATTGGACAAAGAACAATGCCTATTATTAATTTGCAGAAAGCTTGAACTTTATGCTATATTTTTCCCTACTTTGCATAATAATTTTTATGCTATTGAGTAATTCGCAATGCCTGTTGGAAACTCCTTCAACGTGTGTTGAGAAAAGGACAATGTCCATTTTGGCTTTTAGAAGTTTTACTCAGGCTATGACACTTTTCCCACACCTATTGTGAATATATAATGACTGTTGCTTGCTCAGATCAACGCCCGTAGTGAAACTTCAATACTTGTGGTAAGTCCAGCACAACTCAACTTGGAGTACTTCTCCAGTGCCCATTATAGAGGGACAATGTCCATTCCAAGGTCTAGAAGACTTTAACAAAAGAGCAACATCTAATTATGCCCATTGAATGGTCTAATGCCTATTGAACTAATTCTAGCCCTTTAACATTTTTCGGACCTTTGGTTCATATGTTCTCCAAACATTCTCCTCCTAGCATTCAAAACAATTTCCTCATTTAATGTTCGTCAGGTCGATTTAAAAACATCAAATAAACACTAAAGTACAAGCATTAGAACTTTTCTTGATTTTGTTATAGTTTTGTCATCCCTTAAAACCATAGTTTTGTTATCATTCAAAACACACCATTCAAAGTAAAAAAGTAAGTCTAATGCCTTGAGTTACATATTCTCCAAATATTCTTCCCTTAGCATTCACAATAGTTGATAACACCTATAAGCTATCTAGATAGTCAAAGGCTTTAGTGGGAATACTAGAGAAGAGGATGTAGGTAGGTTGTTCTGAATTTGTAGAAAATGGTTATCTTAATTATTCATTATTCTTACACTTCTTCTTTATTTTTATTACTTGTCATTACCTTATTCGACCCCCCTTCTAAGGCACCAAGGGACAACAGTATCAAGTGTTGTTATATCTTTCAGCTCTCTAGCAGAAACTGAGAAAGTTATGGTAGTTTTTTAGTAAATACCAAGTGTTGTTGTATCTTTCAGTAGCTCTCTAGCAGGTATTGAGGAAGTTTTGATAGTTTTCTAGCAGGTACCAAGTGTTGTTAAATCTTTTAGCAGCTCTTTGGCAGGGACTGAGGAAGTTCTAGCAGCTTTCTAGTAGGTACTAGGTGTTGTTATATCTTTCAGGCTTACTGTTATCTTCTTATAATTACTAATGTTCTCAAATCTTTTAGAAGTGCTTCAGCCCCTTTAGTTGGTCATCCTAATTTAAAGATGCCTATTGAGGGTTTATCTCATATCATTTATGCCATTCTGATATGTTAAAGAGGGCTTGATGCTCTTAGAGCTTTTCTGGCTATCTTGGAGGGTTTATTTCTATCTTAAAGCGGTAGATTTTTTTCCCATATGTTGTAAAAATTGCTTTTATAGTTCAGATATTTCTGTGGTGGCGAAGTTCTTCCTTAATGTGTACTTAAGGCTTTATAAAAGTCAAACATATAGTTGTAGGGTATATTAGTAATTCGATTGGCATACTAAAAGGCTAATACAGTTTTTCAAGGTTTTGATAGAGAAAGGGTATTTTGGTCAATTAGTTTGGTAAGTTGGTTGCAATGACCTCTTAGGCCTTTATGGGACCATTTTTTTTTTTGGAAAATTGAGCTTGAAAAGGGTAACTTGGAAAATTGGGCTTAAAAAGGGTAATTTAGAAAATTAGGCTTGAACAGGGAATTTGGAAAGTTGTACTTGAAAAGCCCAATTTAGGCCTGCCATCCATTAGTGGTTTGTGCAGCCATATGTGGATCTATACAGACCATTTGATGAAAGTTGTTTCAGTAACATAAAGGGTGGTCTGCACATACCAACCTAGGTTATACAAACTAGCCCAGCTATATAAACCCCTCGATAACGACACTTGGCCATTTAAGTGATCTCCTTCTCTCTCTTCCTTCTCACTGTCAAAAGCTCTCTCGACTTAGCTTCTTTGGTTTTCATGTGCTTTCAGAGATGATGCCATGGCTAGATACCACTATGATTTCTCTCTCATAATTATTTTTATACTTTGCTCAACATTGTAGATTCTAGGCATTGTCCTAAAATTTCTTTTTGCCTACGGACATTAGGTTAGCTTTTAAAATATTTAATGATAGTTTTTAGGACACTCACCTTTTATTTCTAGTTAAATTTATTTTTTATAATATGGCTCGATTTATGTGCATTCATGTTTCGTCTTTTTAAGCTACGTGAAAATAGTAGGGTTAGTTTATGGATCACTTATGAGGGATTAAATACACACCTAGAATAAATAAATAAATGGTTTATTCATTTATTTATCATGGGTTTATCTCTATTAACTCTAAGCTGAGTCATGCTGACTTGCATTATTCTGCATGTTATTGATAAATTAGACTTAAGTTTTTTCTTTCTTCATCTTTTTTTTTTTTCACTCCAAAATTCATTTCCATACTTTCTCCTTAAAATTTGCAAATAGTTATTTATGACCAGGGCTAGCTACTTCTTTCTTCCTACATTCTTGCAATTTTTATTATCATTAACCTATCATAAAACACAAGACATCGATTTATTTAAAAATAATTAAATTCTTTCTTACCTAGCATTGTCGATATAGTCTCTCTGTCATTCTGACTTTTGGATCTTAGTGTGTGTACAAAACTATTTATTATTATATTATTATATTTCTCCTTTTCCTTTTTTCTTTTTTCTTTGCTTTTTTTGATGTTTATCCATGGTTTTTCTTCTTTTTCTCTTTTTAGGGCTTTGTCACCTATTAGAAGAGAGGCGATGCAATGGGTTTCACTAAGACATGATTCCAAGAGCTCCATCCTCATGTTGTGGCTCGCCTAAAGGAAATTGGTCTTCTTTCCCTTCTTTGAACAATATAGAAAAAGGCTATGAGGATCACCTTAGCAACAACGCACACACTAGCTAAATAGTGGATGGGCACCACCCATACATTTTATTTACCTTTGATTAAAGAGCTGATGATCATTCTTAGGGACTTTACTTAGCTGACTGGGCTTCGCTTCTCAAGCGTCCCTTTTTTAATAGACTCTAGTGTGCATGAGCCCATGCTTTAGAAGGATTACATTCTTTGTCTCCTCAGGTGTGCTCCATAAGTCAAGGGGAGCTGGACTATCATATGCTCCAACATGCAGGTTAATACTCTTCTACTTACTTATGACTGCATTTAGAGATAGTGGATCAACATATGCATTACTTTTTATTGTATGCTCTATTAGGGGTCCTGTTCTTAAATACCTTTGATGTTGTAAGTTATGCTTTATGCTAGTGCTGGAGGACCTGGGGCTTCTACATCACTTCAATTAAGGGTCTACAACGCTAGCATTCTTATACCAATACTTGGATCGGTGCTTCAAGGGTAAGGGGTACATGTGTGGTGCCAATGGGTGCTCATTATGAGTTTCTCTTAACACTTTTTTTTATTATTTTTATCTTTTCTTGCTAACTTGGGCTAACGTTATGCTTGTTGATAGGCTTGCACTCTCAAGCTTGTCCTATTAGTGAGGAACAACCAAGGCTTGGGCTCCTGAGCTGGGCCTACTAGCAGGGAATAACCATATGGCATGTATGGAGGGTAGCTACCCTTGCTTTATTAGGTGGAGTGTCATGCCCAATGTGGAGACTTCTGTGGTCACCAGGCATGCTCTCCTGAACACCCTCACCATCGATCAATTATTACCATCCTGCAAAAGGAAACCCATGTCAAATATAGTTATTCATTTTTTTCCTTAATTTTGTACTTATAATGATTATCTGTTCATATTGTAGGTATGTTATGACTAGAGGGGCCCTATGGAGGCATGGCCATTAAAGGTGGCAGAAGTGAAGGCTATCTCTTACGGGCAATGACTAATGATAGGACCCTCCCTTAGTGAGTGGTGCCTCGATGAACATGCCTTTTGCTGGCGTGAGGGCCTGGAATCATGGCTCGTTCCTTCCCTTAGTGTCCACCTATAAGCATGTTTTAAACAACAAATCTAAAGGAGGGGGAGTTAGATGGAGCGCTACACTTCAAGTCAGAGGATTAGCTAGTCTCAAATCAGGTTCCTTATAAGACTTAGATGGCTAGCCTTCCCGCTGATAAAGGCAGCCATCAAGGCATTTCTTTGACATGAGGCAGATGAAGGGATCGTGTTCCAACACCACTCTCAAAGGCCTGCTGCATAGGTAATGTAGAGGCCTACTGCACCTGCACCTGCACCTGCTACTGCTACTGTTTAGGACCGTAAGTGAGCATTTAGATCCACTTATAGGGGCTAGAGCCTATAGTGGTGGGGCGAGCTAAATTCTGTACTGGACATTCTAGTGGAGTATTGCATGACATCTTTGATAGGGTAGATGATGTCACTACAACTTACTCGGTCTGCTTGCACTTTTGAGCTTGCCAAGACCACCCACATAAGTATCCTTTACTTTCATTCCTATTGCATTTCATCAAACTTAGTGTTCTAAAAGTGCTTTCCTTTTCTTTACAGATTTCCCCAATCCAGGCCGAGGCGATGGTCGTCCTGATCGCCTCCTTAAAGGGAGTCATAATGTAGCAAATGCGATCTATGCATTTTAGTAGTAAAAGGTTTGTAATAAGTGAAAAGGAATGCATGTATGCATGTTTGTTACACATGCTTGTGTGTATGACTTGTGGCCTAACTATCTTAGCCCTCATGTATCTTGCAAGAGACGATTTAATGTTTGACTCATGATCTCCTGGACAGGGACTAGTACCTAGTAGCGCCTGAGGCCAAGATAGAGACACTGACCCAGGTAGTCGAGAAGGGTGGATACATGGCCACAGATGGCAAACCAGAAGACATTGAGAAGGCCCCCTTCTAAGTGCAGGGATAGTTAAGCCTCTGGGAACCCTTCGCTTTTAGGCTTTTCTTTTTCTTTATTTCAATAAAGTACATCTTGGGATTTTATTGATATTTTTGCATTGTTGTAGTTGATATTTTAGGCAATTGGAAAGTCTTATTGATTTTAAATGACTATTTTAGGTGATAAGACTCCTTAGGTTGCACAAGTGCGACTCTGCCCATATTGTTAAACTCTGAAACACTTTAGCTTTAGTACATAATTTACATTATATCTTTCCATTATGCTCTCTGAATGTATGTTGAGCTATTTCACTCTTCCTTGCATATTCATACACGTCTTAAGGCAGGTACACATGGATTTCTCAGCCTTGAACATAAAATAAATGTTGTCCAATTCTTTTCAGCAAAGCAGGTCTGTACAGTCTAAAGAGTCATTTGTACAAACCAGTGGTTAGCTGTACAAACCTTTTAAGTTAGCTATATAGCCTTGTATAGTTGTATATAACTATAAGGTACTAATCATCCTCCTCATCTTTTATAAATAGCCATGCATGATTTTGCTCTTCAAACCCACCATTTTAGCCACCAAACCATGGAAAGAGCATATTTAAGGTCTCTCTCATCCTAAATCTGGCTTGATCTTCCCTGGGTAGGTCTTGCAACTATTTATTATCTCTCATCTATCCGTCTAGACATATAATTTCTTTTGGGCAACATGCGATATATGGGATTCCATTGCCCATACTTTTTGCATTAGGGATACTAATATCTGCCCTCTACTAGAGGATTTCAGCGTGATCCTTAACTATTGTGTCACAACTATAGTCTAGATTATTCTACCTCAATCGAGCTACCCATTTGTTCGAAAAATGTGGAGCTATTTGACATGTGGTATAGAGAGGTACTTTGATACATATTGGATGAGGAAAAAATCCTTATGAATCCTTTTCTCACTCTTTTCCTCTCTAGGGGTCATGCTCATATGGCTTAGGCTTGTATTACGGGAACCATCCTGATGGGTGAGTATTTTCTACGAAAGGAGGACATGGAGATTGATTTATAGATTTTACCACTTTTAGAGGGTGTTAAGTGAAGGAAGACCCCTCATAATGACAATTTTAGAAGAAACCATTGTAGGTTTGGACAAGGTAACTCTCATTATCAATGATTTTTTCATAGGGAGCCCGTTGCTACTTCAGGTAAGAATTCCTCTTGTAGTTTCTTTTACTTCTTCTTTTTCTTCCTTTTTTTTACCCTAATTTTTTTTTAGACTATCAATTCAACTGACTGCTTATTTTTGCTTAAGCTATCCTTTCAAGTTTTCAACCTTACGAGCATATTATATTATTTTTTTCTTTTTCTTTTGTGCTTGTTTTCGATATGGTTGTAAAAGAGATTCAGAATATTAGCTGCCCCAATTATAGACACGAGGCTTTACTACCCTTAACACCATTCGAACCATCATTTGTCAGGGCCAATTGCCATTAAAGCCGAGTATGCCGAGTGGAGATCATGCATCATTGTCACTGACATCTGTTAAAGATTCCAATGGTGGAATTTATCGCTTATTACCCTAAGGACCTATGAGGACTGCATCATTCTTCATGCATTAACTTTAAGCATATTCTACGACCTTACTCAGGTGTGCTGCCAGTTCAGTGCTCCTTAGTTTAATGTAGTGTTTCTTCCTTCCTTCGTCGAGGGCCTTTTGTCTTAACGCTTCTTAAATAATGTTAAGGTCACTTGGTCCAATCGCTACATCTATGACTTTTATACCGATAAAGATCTATAGCAAAAAGATGATGCATATTATATGGCTTGGTTGTATGGCATTTAGAGTTACAAGCATTACATTAACAGGTAGTAGACAATGATCTTTCATAGAAAAGATTATTTTATATTTAATTCTAGTTCAGAGGCATGTATGATTAATTTTACTTTAATTATGAAAATGTACTTCCATTTGGTGTTATATTTAATAGGAATCATTTACATTATATACACTACACATTACTTAAATGCATGACTATTACTTTTGTCAATGACACTTTAGAACATCCTGTTGCTCTGTTTAATTCCCTTGCCTTGTTGGTCCTTGGCCCTTGCTACTGTAACATAGTTGTACTGTTGTTAATCCCTTAATAGCTAGTTGCACTCTCTCAACTTTTACTTTTATATATTTTTATGCTATAACTTTTCTTTAAGTAGCCCTTTCAGGTTTTCAACTTAGCGAACCATTTTTTTCCTTTCTCTTTTTTTTTTTCTTTTCCTTCTTTTTACATATGCCCTAACTTTTGCCTTGACTACCATTTTTAGTTTTCAAATTAGTGGTATATTTTACATTTGTCACACCCCACATAAAATACTTCTGCAACCAGTCTAGGTTTATCTATTCAACAAATTCATATCCATCCATCTCTGTCAATTTCACTACACATCCTTAGTAGATTTGCTTGACTACATAGGGGCCTTCCCAGTTTGTTTTGAATTTCCCTTGAGGTTCCTAATTTTGTGGCCAAACTACCTTCAACATTAGATCACTAATCCTAATCATGCTCGACTTGACTTTCTTGTTAAACGCACAAGCCATTATAGCCTAATACAACTAAATCTAGTAGAGAGCCTTCAGTCCTTTCATGTCTAGCAGGGCTAGTTGTTCAAATATGTTTTTCAGCCATTAACATTCAACGACCTCAGATTTAACTAGTAATCGTAAAGACATTATTTCCAGCTCAACGAGCAATACTACTTTTATCCCATATGCCAAAGAATATGGTGTCATTCCAATCGATGTCCTTATAGTAGTTCAGTAGCCCTACAAGGTGAATGGTAACTTCTTCGAACAATCCATGTATATTTGAGCCATTTTAGGAATGATGCTCTTGATGTTCTTATTTGCTGCTTCGACTACTATGTTAGCTTACGGTTTGTAAGGTGATGACTTATGATGTACTACATTATACTTCTTTAGTATTGCCCTAACCTTAGTCTGAAAGTAGACCCCATTATCTATAATAAGATTATGCGACACTCCATATCAACATATGAGATTCTACTCTATGAATCGTACCATTTGTTTTGCCCTTAGCTTGCTAAAGGTTTTGACCTTTACCCATTTCTTGAAATAACTCACTAACACTATAATGTACCTATGCCCCCTCGTAGCAATTGGCCTAACTTTGCCTATCACGTCAATACCCCAAGTTACAAATCGATAAGGTGAAGTCAAATTTTCAAATTTCATCAGCGACAAATAATTAAGGCTACCATGAACTTGGCACTTGTGATAGCTTCAAACCATTTGAATACAGTCTCACTCTATAGTGGTCCAATAGAAACCCATCTTTAGAATTTTCTTGGCTAGTTCTTTTTTGCTTATACGAGGGCCATAAATTCCCATGTGCATCTCTTCTATGACTCTACTTGCCTTTTTATTTACCAGGCATCTTAAATGGACCTTGTCAGGCATTCTCTTATATACTATGCCATTATAAACCATGAATTATGAAGCTAATCTTTGGATTACATCCTTGTCCCTCCTTTTAACCTTTTCAAGGTACTTGCCACTCTCTAGGTACCTTTGTATATCGTAATACTAAGTCGATTTTCTATTGATATAGGCATCACCCTCTTATATGCATAGCATGGTGCCCAAGACTGGAATGTGATTAACAGCTTCATGGGCATTGCTTTCGACCCATCCCAAATGGAAACTAATGTTGCTAAGGCATTGAGCATTGTATTTTCTTCCCATGGCAGGCGATAGAAAAATGACCATTTGAAAGTTTAATGCCACATTCTTCACATGTTCAACATTTGGGTTCAAAATGCTCTTCCTTTTACTCTCACTCATCAATCATCTAAGAGATAACTAGCAATAAGTCTTCATATACCTCTACCATTCTAGCCCTTAACTGCTTCAAAAGTTTTATTATGAGCTCACATGTTTCAAACTCGACCATGTTATCGGTCACCTTAAAGTCTAGTTTCTTAGTTACACGGAAGAGTTCTCCTTCTGGTGGGATCAAAATTACTCCTACACCAGCTCCTTTCTTGTCATTGCCCCCATCAATGTATACCCTCCATCTTTGAGGTTTATTGCTCCTAATCCTTCATATAGGAACTATGAAAATTTGAACCCTCCATCTTTGAAGGGTTGTTATGCTAAGTATTCTAAGACTACTTGCCCTTTAATTACCTTCTTTATAACATACTTGATGTCAAATTCTATTAAAAAAATCAACCACTTTGCCAATTTTCTAGTTAATGAGGGGACCTCATGCAACTATTTGATTAGATCAAGCTTTGAGGCCGCCTCTATAGAGCATGACTAAAAGTAGTGCCTCAAGTTTTTTGTGGCCCACACCAATGCTAGACTAGTCTTCTCCACTTAATTATATTTCTCTTCATAAGAAAGCAGCTTCTTAATAAGATAGTACACAGTGTGTTCATTCCCTGTTTCATGTTTTTGAGCTTGAATCATCACTATAAAGTTATCTTCTACTGTCAGGTAGAAGATCAAGGTTTTCTTAAGCTTTAGAGGTTTCACTACTAGTGGATTAGTCAAATATTCCTTTTTTCTCTCAAAAGCTTTCTAGCATTATTCATTCCACTTCACTGGCTGATCTTTCCTCAATAGCTTAAAGATTGATTCACAAATAAGAGTGTCTTGTTATGAACCTACTTATTATAGGCAACCTAAGAAACTTTAGACCTTCTTTTCTGTCTTAGGCATAAGTATGTCTTGAATAACCTTCACCTGATTTGGATCCACTTCAATACCTTTTTTGCTAACTACGTGTCCCAATAGCTTACCGAAAGTGACCTTAAGCATGCACTTCTGTGGACTCTACCTTAGGTTTTACTTATCAACCCTTTTCAAAACTTTTCTAGTGCTTCAAAATGTCCTTCGCTCATCTTAGACATTACCATCATATCGTCCATATATACTTTAACCTCTTTATCGATTAGGTCATGAAATAAGGTAGTCACCATTCACTTATATGTTGTTCCTGCATTTTTTAATCTAAACAATATCACCTTTTAGTAATACATTCTTCATTCCATGATGAAAGTCATCTATGTTTTATCAGTGATAACCATAAGGATTTGATTATAGTCTGAAAAATTATCCATAAAGGAGTAGATAACACAGACTATAACATTGTCTATTAATACATCAATATGAGGCAGGGGAAAGTCAATTTTTGGGTGGGCAAGCTTTGGTCAAGTCCCGATAGTCAACATACATTGTTACTCTCCCATCTTTCTTTGGTACCGATATTATGTTGGCTAGCCATTCTGGGTCATTCAATATTTCTAAAAATTTGGTATTCAACTGCTTCACTACTCTAGCTAAGCCCATTATGGCCTCATCCTTTGGAGTTTCTATTTAACTAGCCTAATATACGGATAAGTAAAAATTCAATGTTTTATAATTTGCTTGTCAACCCCTAGCATATCCTCATATGTCTTAGCATAGACCCTTTGGTATTTCCTGAGAAACTATTCAAATTTCCTTCCTTTCTTCAGTGTAACATCACAAGCATGAGTAAGATTTTCAGATCTTCTTGTGTACTAAGATTAAATGTAGTGGTATGCACAAAATTGATGTTAAATATGTTCATGAAATGATGCATGTTGTGCACACTACGATTAGGGAACACATCACATAAATAAGCAAACTAATCATTCATTGCCTTAAACTTAGAAAGGAATACATCATCACCTTCAAAGAGACTAGAAACAAAAACATCAGTACTATTAAGAAAATTAGCTTCATTTGGTTCATTGGCAAGAGTTTTATCTACTTAAATCCTTCCTTCTTTTTCCTCCTCCCCTTCATCAGTCAGAATCTTAAGATCAGTATCATATGCAAAATCTACAACTTTCTTATCTTATGTGCCAATGATAGCTTTGAGAACTCCCTCGAAACTCTGTTTCATTTTATCATCCCCCAGCTTAATTTTTAAAAAATTTTACCAAAACATTGCACCATCTATCATGGTTGGCTCAGTCTCTATCACATGACTTTGTATTTCCTCATCACCAACTTCCTCAATAGAGCTTATAAACATTCTCTTGATATCCTCCAATTTTATCCCTATATAAGTAGCCTTGGTGAACTTACAAGTATATTCCTAATCGAAGTCTACAAAGAGTGCATTTTTTTTCATCAGGTCAGGCCCCTTCTTTATACAATCTTCCTTACTGGCCCAAAAATTCTGATCTAGTAAGTATTGCGCTCTCTACTCATCAGTGATCCTGCTTTTGTCATCCCAAGGCCATGTAGATTGAAGGCTATAGAGAACCACATATTGACTTGAATCTTAGACATCTTTTGTTCTTGCAATCTATTTCCTTTCCTTCTTTCTCTTTTTCTCATCCTTTTTTGATAAATCTTGATAATTCTAATAACCCAGTTCTGCAACATGTATCTAGAAAAAAGCCTTCTTAAGCTCATCAATATCATCACCTGATAACTTTACCCTCAACAGCTTATTCCTCAAACCTTCCCAGCCACCTCGCATTCTTTGACAAAGAAATCTGAAAATGGCCCATTCCCTCACTTTTGGCTCTAACCCTTTACTGTAGTACCCCAGTCCTTTTCTTGTAGTTTGAGTAGTAATCTTTGAAATTTTTGATATACATATAATATTCTTCCTTAGCCCTTGACCTGATAGAAAGTTAATGGTCTTCATAATCTCCATCACCTTAGGATCAACCTACTTGTAAGTGACTCATATAACTTGAAACCCTTTAAGGTGTAGAATAGCCACACTTAATGATGACACAGTCTCCCTAATCTTTACACAAATGGTCAAAATCTCACCTTTATAAGGACTATTAACTTTTATGATGAACAATGAAATGTACACCACCTAGTGATTGATGCCACGATCTTTCTAATAATAATTAGAAAGTGATAGGAATGCCCAAGACCATAAACTCCACCATTGTCTCTATGATACCTGTTTTCACCAAGGTCTTAAACACACATGAAGCTGGCCTCCTACTATCATCATAGGCCTAAATGATACCATTAGAGGCTTTTAAATCTTTCTTAGATAATCTAAACTTCTACAACAATTTTGATAGGTAGATATTGATTCCAAACTCGTCATCCACCATCATACATAGAGTCTTTCTCCCTGTACCTCTACTCAAATGAATAAAGCTAAATTATGATCCCTTCCCTCTAGTTATAGGTCCTCATCTAAAAAAGTGATATGGCCCTTATGAGTCACTAATGGAATAACATCTTTCAGGGTGCCATCACTAGGGATAATTAAGCTAGATAGAGGGTTAACCATGGCCTTCTTGTTGGACTAGGTTGATCAAACCTAACTCAAAGCCTCTTTTGATCTTAACAATAAAGATTGATTAGTACTAATGTTTTGTTTAAGTGTTATTTTTGCAGAGTATAAGTTAGGTTCTCATTGGAAGTTAGATGAAAGTCTAAATCCCTAACTTTAAGTAAGACATCCAAATTTGCTGTCAGGAACCTCTAATTCATAACTGCGACCTTGTAATAAGGATGGATGAAGTTAGGTCAGAAGAAATTATGACCTCGAAATGCCAATCACGACCGCGACTTCAGTCTAACAAGCATTTAATGCAAAATCTGCCTAGCTTACCTTAAAAATTTAGGACTAGTTTGTTAGCAACATCTCTTTGGTATATGTTGCCTATAAATACTCCACCAAACATATGTAAATGCACGAGAATTTCATTAATTGTAACCAAACTCTTGTAATTTGTTTTATAACTTCTTATTCTTGATTGTGCAGTGTTGATTGTTTGGTATTAGTATTAAACACCTTTATAATTAGGTTGAGAGTTAGCCTAGCTTCCAAAACTCTTGTAAAGGTTGAAGTGTAAGCCTATCCAAAACACTTGAGTAAGGTTTTGTGTGAGCCTAGAAACACAAAGTGTAAGGGTTGTGTGAGAGCCATAAAGCACATTGTACAAGTGTGGTGTGAGCTTGGAAACACCATTTTAAGTTTAGTAAAATTCCTAATTGTGAAGTATAGGGGAGTGGACGTAGGGTTTGTTAACATGCGAACCACTATAAATATCTTGTCTTCATTCCTTTTACTTTTTCTTAATTCTCTAAATACCTAACCTTCCCTCTAAAATTTTTAATATCCCACTAATTCAACCCCCCCCTTTCTTGGTGCATTAGGGCCAACAAGTGGTATCAGCGCTTCATCTCATTTCAAAGCTTAATAGCGTGAGAAAAGATTATGGCACAAAAAGGAATCCACGCCCATCTAAAGCCTTATTTTGATGGATCCGACTATACTCATTGGAAGTGTATGATGGAAATTTATTTGGATAACAATATGATAGATCTTTGGGACATCGTAGCTAAAGAGTGGAAGCCACCCACTAAGGTGGTGGATGGAAGTAAAGAATTGATCCTAAGAAAAGAATGAGTTAAAGCTCATTAGAGATCCAATGGAAGAAATAAGAGAGCTATGACAATCCTCCTAAGTTCTCTCTCATGAGAAGAAATTGGAAGGGTACAACATTGCCTCACAGCTAGTAGGATTTGGAAGGCCTTAGAAAACTACCATGAAGGCACTACTTTGGTGAAGTCTAGTAGGCTTGAAATGTATGTGACTGAATGTGAGCTGCTATGATAAAAAAGACTGAAAGCATTACAAATATGACCAATAGGTTCCTTGCAATTGTCACAAACATGAAGAAGTTTAGAAGAATTCTCACCAATCATAAGGTAAATTCAAAAATCCTTAAATTTTTACCTCTTAAAAAGTTTGATGCCAGGGTTTGCAGCATCCTAGAGTCAAATCTAGATATTGAAAAGGTGCCAACTAAAATTCTAATAGGCAAGCTTCTAACACATGAGCTAGCCTTGAAGAAGGATGCAGAAATGAAAAAGATTAAAGGACAAATGAACAAACAGAAAAACCAAAAAGAAAAACCTTAGCTCACAAATCTTCATATAAGGAAAAGGAAGTTAAGGTGGCCTTAAGTGAAGAAGAAAGTGACAAAGAGGAGGAGGAGCTGGCCATGCTTTCAAGAAGAACGAACGAAGGAGCTGATAAGGAGAAGAAAAGAAAGAAGAAGCTTCAAGAAAGCAACTCCGTACCCCAAGGAAATATTGGGTGATGTTACATGTTATGAATGTGGCAAACAAGGCCACATCAAGTATGACTAGCCTAAACTGAACAAGAAAAAGAAGAAAGGGGACAAGGAGAAGAGGAAAAGCTTAAAAGCCACTTGAAATGATAGCTCAAGTAAAGAGGATGAAGATAAGGAAGTTGCAAATTTGTGCTTCATGGCACAAGATGATTCGTCAAATGAGGTAAGTTCTTCTCCCCATTCTTATGAAGAATATGATAAGTTAGATAATGTAGATGATGAGCTTTTAGAAGCTCTCACCTTAAGATGTGACAAATATAAGTCACAAATGAAATCTTACAAGAGAAAAATGTTCCAAGCTAGAGGATGAATTTAAATTCTTGAATAATCTTGTAAGTGAATTGAGGGTTTCAAATGAAGAACTCAAATAATCTATTGAGAGTCTTTCAAAATCATCTTCTTCCTTAAACTTCTTGAGAAAGGAAAATGACTCCTTAAAGGGTGAAGTCATTGAGCCTAGAAATTTTGTTTCTAAGTTTCACAAGGGAAAGGAAGTTTTTGATATAGTTATTGTATCTCAAAGGCTCATTTAGTGAGACATGGTTTAGGCTTCAATGGAGCCTCCTCATCTACACCATTATCTACAACCTTCTAATAGCGCCTCAACACCTCAAACATCTTGCATTAAGGTAGTTGGTAGGAAAAGTGCTCAAAGCACTAAGCCACCATTGCCCAAAAGCAAAGGTAAGGCACCTCAAGGCTTAAAGCCTATCCCAAAGAAGGATAATAATACATATATTTACAACAAAAAGCATGCTCACCCCAATACACAGAAAATTCACTTCTACACCCATCCATTCATGCTCATGCTCATATTCATACGATGTTGGTATGAGAAACACCCACACTCATACCAAGGCCATGTATAGGAGAAAGACTCATAAGTCTTAACTTCAATGCCACTACTGCATGAAGTTTGGTTACATAAACATTTATTGTTATATTAGAAAGGCACTCCTCAAGTTGGAGGATCCTTCTAGAGCTAACCCCCTAGGAGGGTACCAAAATAAAAACGATTTATTTGTGTTGTGTAGGATTGTTTAGCAGCCACCAAAGAAGCAAATGATTGTCATGTGGATAATGGATGCTCAAATGACATGATGGGCAACAAGAAGCTATTCATGGTCTTAAAAGATGAGGGTGACAATGTCACATTTGGAAACAATACCAATGGTAAGGTAATTGGCATTGGCACCATCAGTAAGAATGGTTGTTCTCTCATGGATAAGGTTTTACTTATTGATGGATTACAACATAATTTGCTTAATGTAAGTCAATTATGTGATAAGGGTAATAAAGTCATATTTAACCCTAAAGAATGTCGAGTTACCACTTTAATGCATAAAAAGGTAGTCTTCATAGGTGAAAGGAAGGGCAATACCTACCTAATTAACTTAAATGATTTGGCCAACCATTATTTTAAGCATCTTATGTGTCTTAGCAATGAAGCTTGGCTTTGGCATAAAAGACTTGGACATGCTAGCATGGAGCTCTATAAAGTTTATCAAAAGGAAAGCTAGTGGAAGGTCTTCCCAAGCTAAAGTTCTCTAAAGACAAGACATGTGGACCATGCCAAATAGGAAAACAACATCAATCTTCTTTCAAAACAAAGAATGTTGTAAGTACATATAAACCTCTTCAACTTATCCATGTAGACTTAATTGGATCTGCTAGGAGTGCTAGTTGAGGTGAAAAATTTTATGCACTTATCCTAGTTGATGACTACTCTAGGTTTACTTGAGTATCCTTCCTAGCACATAAGCATGATACTTTTGATGCTTTTAAAAGTTTTACAAAAAGAGTTCAAAATGAAAAAGATTACTTCATTTCTTCTATAAGAAGTGATCATGGAAAAGAATTTCAAAATGAATCATTTGAATCTTATTGCTTAGAGAATGGGATTTTTCATAACTTTTCAACTCATAGAACACCACAACAAAATGGTGTTGTAGAGAGGAAAAATAGGACACTAGTAGAGATGGCTAGAACTATGCTCAATGTGTTTTCCTTACCTAATTACTTTTGGGCTAAATACTTCATGTTATATTCTAAATCATGTGTTCAAAAGATCCATTCTTAATAAAACCTCTTATGAGCTTTGGAATTGTAGAAAGCCTAAGTTGTCATACCTAAGAGTATTTGGATACAAGTGTTATATCTTGAATACCAATCATAATCTTGGAAATTTTGATTCAAAAACAAATGAAGGTGTTTTCCTAGGTTATTCTACCACTAGCAAGGCCTATAGAGTTTTTAATAAGAGTTTTATGGTTGTTGAAGAGTCTATGAACATAGTGTTTGATGAATCTAGTAAACTGGATATTGGGAAAAGTTCTCTTATTGATAATCTTATAAGTGACTTTGAGAATTTAGAATTAGAGTCAACCACAAGAGAGATGGATAAAGATCATGATGAAGGCAAGTCATCAAAAGAAGAAGTGGAACCCCAGCATCAAGAGCTACCTAAGCATTAGAGATTCTCCAAACATCACCCAAATGACTTAATCATTGGTGATACATCTAAGGGTGTAAGTATCATATCTTACCTGAATTGTTTTGATAATAATATTGCATTTGTTTCTTAATTTGAGCCAAAATCTATTGATGAGGCTTTTGATGATGAGAGTTAGGTAATTGTAACGCAATAGGAACTCAATCAATTTGAGAGAAAAAAAATATATGGGAACTTATTCCTAGGCTTAAGGAATGTCCTATTATAAGTTGTACATAGGTGTTTAGGAACAAATTAGATGAGCAAGGGTTCAACACTAGAAATAAGGCTAGATTGGTTGCAAAGGGGTACAACTAAGAGAAAAACATTAATTATGATGAAACCTATGCCTCGTAGCAAGATTAGAGGCCATTAGGATTCTTTTAGCATACGCATGTCACATGAACTTCAAACTTTTCCAAATGGATGTTAAATTGCATTTTTAAATGGTGTTATTAAGGAGAAAGTTTTTATTGAACAACCTCTTGGTTTTGAATTTCATATATTTCCAAATCATGTTTTTAAATTAAATAGAGCCTTGTATGGTTTGAAACAAGCTCTAAGAGCTTGGTAAAAAGGCTAAATTCATTCTTTTTGAAAATTAATTTTGAAAAGTGGAAGGTTGACATAACTTTATTTGTAAAAAGGCATAATCATGATACACTAATTGTGCAAATATGTGTTGATGATATCATTTTTGGTGCTGCTAATGAATCTCTTTATAAGGATTATGCTAAGTGTATGACTAGGGAATTTGAAATGAGCATGATGGGAGAGCTCAAATTCTTCCTTAGCCAACAAATCAAGTAAATCAAAAAAGGGATTTCCATCAACCAAGCCACGTACACAAAGGATATACTCAAGAAGTTTGGCATGAAAGGATGCAAGGTAGCAAAAACACTAATGAGTGCTACCATCAAATTAGACAAGGATAAATCGGGTAAGTCTGTTGATGAGAAGAGATATCGAGGTATGATTGGTTCTCTATTCTATCTTACCACTTTTAAACATAATATAATGTTTGGTGTATGCATGTGTGCTAGATTTCAATCTTACCCTAAAGAATCTCATTTTAATGTTGTTAAAAGGATTTTTAAATATCTACATGGCACAATACATATAGGTTTATGGTATCGTAGAGATTCATCATTTAGCCTTATAGGTTATTTGGATGTGGATTATACCAGTAGTCTTTTAGATAGAAAGAGCACTTTAAGAACTTGCCAATTCATAGGAGAATGTTTAGTCTCTTGGTTTAGTAAGAAGTAAGTTTTGGTTGTCTTATCCACTGCCGAAGTAGAATATGTAGTTGCGGGTTATTGTTGCATCCAAGTTCTTTAGATGAAACAACAATTAAAGGATTGTGGCAAAGTTGTTGATCACATCCCTATCAAATGTGATAACACTAGTATAATAAATCTTTCAAAGAATGCCATCCAACATTCTAGAAGCAAACATATAAACATTAGACATTGTTTTATTAGAGATCATGTCCAAAATGGTGATGTAGTGTTGGAATTTATAGACATTAATCATCAACTTGTAGATATTTTCACTAAATCTCTCAATGAAGAAATGATGAACTTTATTAAGAGAGAGTTGGAAATACTTGATGGAAGCTCCCTAAAGTGAAATTTGGATCTTATTAGAATAGTCCTTGTGTGGTGTATTGTCCTTAAATAATTGACTGTTATCTGTGATGAATGTGTAGTAGACTTTTTTGGATGTCTTAATTGTTTGTGTAATTGTGTCTCTCCATGCCAATTTGTATGAATTAAGTATCAACATATTAAGTGGATCACAACTTAACAAGTAAAATCTTATCTTTTCATAATTACTTTTCTTGCCTTGTAATTCGCGATCGCTACTCCTTGATTCACAGTCGTAATTTACAGGTACATGTCATCCGTTTGTAAAACCACCAATTCGCAGTCGCTACTTTCTACCTCTATTATGAATTTTTTTTTCAAAATTCAAAATTTTTGACTGTTGACCATATTGGTTCCTATAAATTTTTTATCCATTACTTAAATTTTTTATAATTAGCGATTGCGACTTGCTATTCACAGTTACGAATTTGAGTAGCTACCATGCATTTAACTGTTTGACTGCCAACTGATGACAACCCCTCATTAAATGCATTTTCGACTATTTGTTATCATTTTTACACCTCTTCCTGGCCTATTTAAACCCTTGAAATAATGTTTTAACTCATATTTGCTAAATTACTTCATCTCTCTTCATTCTTACTCTCAAAACCTTCTTTAAACTCTCTCCCATCTACAACGGCCCCTAAGAAAGCCTCCATAGTAGAAAAGTAAAAAGCAATCGCTCAACCATCTAGTCCTCATGCCATTCACATGATGAAAGGGGTCACTAAGGAAGAAAAGGATCGGTATAAGGCTAACTCTTCCAAGATAATCCAATCGAACAAAATTCCCTCTACATTTCTCCTTGAGTCACTTGGGATCAAGGATGAGATCCATGCCTATCTTTAAAATTTGGGGCAGAATGAGTTCATTTTTCGTGACGAGCCTAGTTACGAGGAGATAATATGGGAGTTCATATGTACCATAACCTTAAGTCGAAGATTAAAATCAAGAGTAGTCAATATGGGTTTATATTTAAAACCTTTAGGGATCCTTTTTCTATTATCTTTGAACAACTTTCAAATCTTTTCAATCTTCAAGTCAGAGATGATATTCCATTCATTATTTTCGTTCTTGGCATCATTTACTCAGGGTTTTGGTTCGAAATTTCCATAGAGACCAAACACGATCAAAAGACCTCCCTGGCCAAATATATTTAAAGCTTACCCAACTGGCTATTTCATCATATCATCATGTTCTCTATTAACGCAAAAGGTGATGGTAATGAGAAGGTCTCGCAAAAAGACCTAGCTTTCCTTTTCTGCTTAAGTAAAAACAAACCAATCCAAACTGGCTGATACCATGTGGATCAATTGATTCACACTAGTACAAAGTCAAAGAGCCAATTTCTTCTTCCCTCTCATATAACTGTCATCTACCGTTATATGGGTGCTCTTAATGAGGAAAATGAAAAATTCCTCACTAAAAAGTTTTTGCCATCCCATAACTTTCTAAAATTGCCCTATCTTATTAATGCGAAGGCAATTCACCCTGATTCATACACTTATACCTTGGGTACATTTAGGGTAAAGAAGTTAGAGACTTCCTAAGCTTCAAAAAGAAAGAGGCTAGTCATCGAAGAGGGTGTTCAATCCATTCCACCTCCCCTACCTAAACCAGAGCTAAAATCTATCTCTCTTCAATCAACAAGAAACTTGACAAGGTGATAAGGATGATAAAGAGAAGATTTTTTCTACTCTCATACCTCCATAGTGATTTGGTGGATCTTTAGGAGAAAGTTGGTGTTACTCGCCACCTCCCAGATTTTAAGGATTGGGACGACTCTCTTGAAGAAGAGAATGATGAAGAGGTTGAGGAGGGCAATAAAACTCAAGATGGAGGAACAAATGAAGAAACTGATGATTATGGAGACAATGATAGTTCTTTGATATTCTAGTTTATTATTAGTATTTAGAATTTTTCCTTTGTTTCTTTGCTTATGTAAAGATTGTGATCCCAAAGTTTTTAATAAATAAAAGTGTTGTTTTTATCCTTTGCAATTGATTGCTTCATATCTTGTATGATTACTTTTATTTGGTTCTTGTACTTATTTGTTATTTGTGTTTGCTTTATCTCAATTTATGTTTCACACACTTGCCACCAATGCATCTTAGTTCAATACATAATCTTTACCCTTTTGTTAATCTTGCCAAAGGGGGAGAGAGGTTAGTAGTTTTGTTATTTATGTTTGCTTTATCTCAATTTATGCTTCATACACTTGCCACCAATTAATCTTAGTTCAATACATAATCTTTACCCTCTTTTTGATTTTTCCAAAGGGAAAGAGAGGCTAGTAGTAAAGGAATGTGCATAAGGGAAGTATAAGTTGAGGGGGAGCAAAAACACCTTTGTAATTAGGTTAAGAGTTAGCCTAGCTTCCAAAACTCTTTTAAAGGTTAAAGGGTGAGCCCATCTAAAACACATGAGTAAGGTTTTATGTGAGCCTAGAAACACAAAGTGTAATGATTGTGTGTGAGCCATAAAACACATTTTACAAGTTTGGTGTGAGCTTGGAAACACCATTTTGAGTTGAGTGAAATTCCCAATTATGAAGAATTGGGGAGGGGAAGTAGGGTGTGTTTACATCTGAACCCTTATAAATATCTTGTCTTTATTCCTTCTACTTCTTCTCAATTCTCTAAACACCCAACCTTCCCTTCAAATTTTTTAATCTCTCACCAATTCAACCCCCTTCTTAGTGCATTAGCACCAACACTTCTTAAACTCTTGAAAAGTGATAAGTAACTCCCATACATTGATCTGGGTAAGCATCGGGTTATCATCCCCTTTCTCCTTTACAAGGAGCTCATCTCCCCTTTTCTCGACCCTCGATTCTTTAGGAGTTTCTCTGTTAAGATAGTAGCTTCCACTGTAAGTCACACCTACTTATTTTGTCTCCTTCTCTTCATCAATTTTCTCTCATAAATGGATCACCCTTTTCTCTTATCTTCATTTGTTTCTTCATTAAAGCTTTTCCAAGGATTGATAACGTAGATGATTATAACCTCTTTCATAATCTCCTCAATAGTAGCAATAACAACTTCTTTGAGAATTCTAGAATTTATCATAAATGTCCCTTGGTTCCAAAGAGGAACATTATGATAGTTCAGGAGAGGGTTCCTTTGAATATTAGGTTGCCTAAGATTTGGTGGAACAATCATCTTGTTACTGATGAGGTCCTTAATCTCATATCTCAACTTATAGCAGTCGTCATATTATGCCCAACCCCTTAATCTCATATCTCAACTTAATCTCATATCTTGTTACTGATGGTCTTAATGTCAGAGGCTTCGACACTCCCTTCCTTTATAGTCTTTCAAAGGCCTTAGATAAAGGCATCTCTAATTCGGTAAACTATCTCAACGTCCTTATCCCATTTGCATGGACAGTTTTATTCCCTTCAGCCTGAGGTTGAGACGTGGTGTTCCTTTTTCCCCCTATATTGTCTTCTCAACTTAGATTTTAGCTCTTCATCTTACAATTTTCTCTTAAAAGATCCTCAAAGTTATTTACCAACATTCCCTTAATTCTGGTGTTAATATTAGGCGGAGCTCTTTTAACAATCGCCTAAAATTGCCCTCTTTCTCAGTAGGCCTCGTGGTTGCCTCTAAAGGTGTCTTCTTTCATCTTCTAATGTAGTCATTGAAGCTCTCACTAGTCTTTTGCTTCAAAGACTCTAAGTCCTACAGTATGACCTCTAAATCTGAATTATAGGCATAGTGTTTCTTGAAAGCTTCAGTCAATTGTTTCCAATCTTCCCTAATGGTCTTTGCCTGGTTAAAGTACCATGTCTTAGTAGACCCTTCCAATAACAATTCAAAAGCTCTAACACAATGTCCGTTAAGACCTTAGATGCCTTCATAACTAACACATACAAATGGATATGGTTCTTAACATTCTGAATCCCTGTAAACTTAGGGAGCTCGAGCATTGAAAAATTAGTTATAAGCTTTTTTGGTCTGCGAGCAAGCAACCCTTCAATATCAATGTCTTTTTCCATTCCCTTGGTACCTAAAGTGTTTTAGATCTTTTATAGCTACTTAGTAAAGTCATCAAATCTAGTACTCTTCTCCTTATTTTCCACAGCCTTATTAGGAATTATTGTATCACTCCCCATTCCTTTAACAAGTTTGTTCTCATGGTATTCCTTCATCCCAAACTGGTTGTCATCAATCACCATAAACTGAGGGGCCTCCATTGGTGCCTTCCCCTTATCAACTCTACTAGTAGACATATCGCCTTTGCATAAGATTTCATTGACCCATTTGTTCACCTCCCTAGTAACCCTTTCCTCTAGCTTTCAGTTAAACTCAGACATCATCTTATCCTGTACCTCAAGTGGTACAGTCGGTTCCATGGTTGGATCAATTCTTTGACTATGTCTCAATGTCTTATTTTTTCTAGCAAGTTAGTTGCCCCTTCTCTTCCATAAGGGTTTGATAGAACTATGATGGTTGCAAAACAAGGGTTATTAGCATGATGAGTGTGCAAGTAAATGATGCATGTACGCATGGTATGTATATAACATTTATAAAAGATCCTTCCAACCTTATTCCTCCTACACACGAGGTCTAGTGGGTCTTTCCTAGGAGGGGTTTTATTCTTCTACCAATAAGGGATAGAGAATGAATGTGGTTGGCTTAGACTTAAAAGAGTTAAAGTTTCAAAGAACACATACACAAAGGAGCTAATAAAAAATAAGCTTTTTTACATTAGTCAGAGAAGCATATACATGAAATGTTAAGAATCACCTTAATTAAGCTAGAGGGATATTTACATAAAAATCCTTTACAAAGTAGGGAATGGGATACAAGTATTTACAAGCAAGGATAATTACATTATGGGGAATGGGGTAATAATTGCACTTTATATTGGGTTGTTTAACTTTATTCATTGAGAAGTCCAACTCTCTTTTGCAAAAATGCAAACAAATGGGGTGCCCTATTCCAAAGTATTATTGGCTCCTACATGCCCCTAATAGTTGAAAGTGTTGTTGTAGTTAATGGCTCCTATAAGCATAGAGGGGCAATTATCGTGATCCTCCATTCAATATATTTAAAGGTACTAGGCTCAAGAGAGATAGACCCTCGTTACAATCTCCTAAGCCCGATTAGTGCTTAGATCTCAAGCTTAGAGAGTCATCGATTTGTCTAAAGGCAGACATAATGCATGTGGTAAAGTGTGGAGGCTAAATGAATGCAATGTACTTAGTTAACAACAAGTTGAAAAGGCTAAAAATGAACGAGAGATTAAATGCAAAGTTAAATTTGTGTCCCTAATGGAGTCACCACTATGACCGCCGGTCATTTTTTGGGGTTGCACTTAAACAAGTGGAATCTTACTTGCGATTTCATCCTTTTATTGACCACAGGGGTTGAGAGGACAAGGGTTTTTTATATTGGTAATGACTCCAAGAAGTGGTGCATGTTTGGATCATCGTGGATCCTTTAGGCCTTGTGCAAGTTTAAAACCCTTATGTCCAAAGAAGTGGTCATCAGGGGACCAAGAATAAGATAATACATTAGTATCACCCTAGGAATTATAGAGTTGCCACTCAACTTTGGTCGGGACAAGAATTCGAGGAAGGCAAAATCTAAGGTTAAGCTACGTCAATTAGAAGGGCCATTTTGTCTTCACCCCATCAGAGATTGGATTCAAAAATTAGGTATGACTTAGCGAATAGATTAAATAACCACTAAACTGCTTAGCTATTGGTGATCTAGCCTTCAAACATCTTTGGTTCACTTTTAACATTTTAACCATGTTGTTAATTAATCCAATTTAATAGTCCCAAACATGCCATTAGCGTAACCAATCCAATCAAATCAACTTATCAATTCAAAGAGAAGTAGGGTCATACATCATGGCACAGGGATTTCCATGCATCGCATCACATATACATAATCATCTAAAAAAAGAGGAGTGGGGGTCATGTGACATGGTATAGGGTTATCATGCATCTCATCCATACACCAAATCAAGTGGTCATCCATAATCTCATTTTGTCATCAAAGATGACCATTAAGACAATCAAACATGGTTTAACTCAAATAAACACCTACACCATAAAATACACAAGTTAGCAACTAAAGTAAGTAAATAAATTAATATATTCAAACAAACAAATGAAATCATCAAACATCTTACCAAGTCTCTAAAGTCAAGGTACCTAAACAAACTTCTAAGTCCATAATAAACACATCCTAACATCACATAAGGATTAATATAACATCAAATCAAATGCATGCACCATGAAAGGTAAGGAATTATAAACATGCAATGCAAGGCACTTAGAGGTATTTCAATGGCCTAAGGCTAAATCATCACAAAAGAGGTAGTTTGGTTGATGAACCCTCACTCTTGTTGCTTAAAAAGAGCTAGGCATCCATGTGCACCATTAACCATCAAGAAGATTAACATGCAACTCAAAAGGAGGAGAAAAAAAATCAAATGCCAAAGCAAAGCAATAACATTCTTAAAGATAAATAAAACCATAAATAAGTTGTCAAGGTCCTTGGAACCCTAAATTTCTCACTTGATCACTGCCAAATCAAACCTAAATAGAAACTTAAAACATCATTCAATCAAGATACGAAAGAACACAAAGTATTAATATAAAATGCACCATAAAAATAGTTAAAACTTGTCCAAAATTGTGAAATGAATAAGGGTCTTAGGTCATTATACCTCATCCTATTATGTCAATAGAACCATAAAACATCATAAAAAAAATAACTCTAGAAGGGGAGAATCTATATGAGTATAAGGGAGTTTGCAAAAAATATCTCTGAGATAGGTTATATAACCTAGAATGTGGGTTGTACAACATATATCAAGGTTGTGCAACCTCTAATTTCTAGGTTTTCAAAATAAAGAAAAAGAAAAAGAAAGGGAAAAAAAAAAAAGGGAGATAAGGGGATGTTTGGATGCCTTTATGTGTTCCTTTGTCCTTAGAGGCTTATAAGTTCCAACATGCTATAAGAATGCAAAGTGTAGTTAAAGCCTTAGGAACTACCTTGGATACTATTGTATTTGGATTAGGTGTTTATTTCTGGAGAGTTAAGGTTTGTGAGTTAGAATTTTAGCAGAATAACCTTAGGGTTTTCTAAGCCTTTCACCTCTTCAAATAAGTGAGATATTTATAGACGATGGAAGGGTGTACTAAAGCAAAAAATAGTTCTAGTTCCATCATGTTCATATAAAATCACATATAAGAAGATGGATCTCTTAGAACTAGGGTTTGCACATGCGATATACAACCAAGGTTGGGTTATACATCTAACGTTTAAGGTTATATAGCCTTAGGGTTTAAGGGGAAATAGTTCTAAAAGGTTTTATGGTTTAGGTTTTTCCCTTGGTTGTTCATCCCTGAGGTAGGATGCACATTCCAATTTAGTAGGATGTACAACCCACTAAACATAGTTGGAAGCCTTGAGCTTAGTTTTGGGCTTGGTCTTAGGGATTTTCCAATATTTCCTAAGGCTTTGTTTCTCTCCTTCTAGCACTCCTCAATACATTTGAGGGAATAATTGTAGTGATTTTCATCATAGGGCTTGCATTATGAGACCGAAAATCTGATGCTTATAAAACCATATAAAGGAGATATATTTATGTCCTTTAGGTTTGATTGGATGTCATATGACAAAAATGATTGGATTACACTAACAAACTTTATATTCAAGGGTTAGATCAAGTCACTTTGGTTATTTTTAAAGATTAAGTGCTCATGACATGCAGCTAAAATGCCAATAATGATATTTAAATATGAGTTAATTTATTAGTGATTAATAATAAATTAAATAGACTTAGTTCATCCTATTTTAAACTAGTAGATTTAAAATTGAAAGTCATTTTCAATATTAACATGTTAGATAGCCTATTGGGTCAGTAATACTTGATGAGAGACTAAATTGACATAAAGTAATATTACATAATAGCAAAATATTTCTTCAAATTAAGGATTTAATTCTAAGTTCTTAATAAGTTAACGGAACTAAGTGAGACTTAGATCTTAAAGGCCCGCTATCCTAATATGATTAGGATCAGGAGGCCATCCCTTATATAAGGAACATAAAGGGCTAGCCATTAGGTACTAAATAGGGAGAAAAATGTGCAGAATAAAAAAAAATAGACATAGGGTTCTTTCTTGGTGCATTTGGTAAAAAAGGAAGTCAGAATTTTCATTCATATCTTTTATGAACTCTAGCATCTTTGCCTTCCTTTTTCACTCCTTGAATTATTCAAGAGGTTCTCAAGTAAAGTTCTTATGGATTACTATTAAAGGTTGTGCACATTAAATGGTTATGGGTTAGTATAGCTGGACCAAGAAGGAAAAAGTTTCTTTACTATTATTTATAAGCTTATTTGTGATAATCTTATAACTTTATGGTTAGAATTTAAGTAATGTTATGTGTTGAAGAAATCTTATGTATGAGAAATAAAAATTTTTAAATTGGACTTTTGCATACATATTAATATGATTAGTATATACAATAGATTTCAAACAACATTAATCTCATTTTAGATTGAATCACTGATTTTAGGCTACTTATGAAATAACTAATTGCATATTCATTATAGATATTAACTTTACTAATTAAAAAAAACAATCATATTAAGATAATCCTATAAACACTCTTTATGTTTCAAATTTTTAAAATCAAACACTAGGTCTTCAAATGCATTAAGACCAAAACTATTGTCTAATGCCCTCATATGCTTTTTCTAATAAGGCCATCCTTGATTTTCCATATTCCTCGTCAACAAATTATGCCATTGATCTACTTTATACTCTAGATGACATAAGACATTATAACTTTATAGTGGGAGGAGTTTTTTATAACTCAAAGTATTTATCACACGCATACAATCAACCCAACAAATCAATACCACAAAATTTTGGAAATTCCATTCTAGGATATTAAAGTCTAGGATTACATGAACAATATAAGTTAGAACAACCAAGATTACCATCATTAGGCACAAAACCATCTTCTCTTGTGTTAGCTATTAAGGTAGAGGTATCAGCTTACAATCCCAGTATGAAAGTCTTTAATTTAACCATGGCAACTACATTTGCTTCATTTGTCCTTTTATCATAGTTCTCTATTATCACCTTTACCATTTACCTTAAATCTTCTTTTACTTCTTCTAGTTGGCATTGAAAAGGTGAATGATTGGATTAATTTATGAAAAAATTGGGTTCTTTAAAATGTTTTAAAGATTTATAATAGAATAGAGTTTTGAAAATTGTAAAGGTATTTAGTAAGCAAGAAAATTAAGGAAAATAATACTGAGTAACATAATTGTAATGGGTAAAAAGCTCAATCCATAAAGCTATGATCTCCTTTCATAGCAATGCAATAAATATTTCTATTGCAAAAAGAAAAATGAAAATAGAAGATGTTTGATTCGCAACAAACGATGAACCAATCTTATGAATTTGTTTTTTTAATATAACTTCTTATATAAGCTAAGATGTTCTATTTCTAAGAACCACTTGTAATGAGAAGCAATTCAGACTTTAACCCTAAGGCTACCAACTCATTAACAATCTCCATCTACTTGCTAATATTCCTACTTTCAACTCACAATAGCATACTAATGCACAAGTTTGATGGTTGTTAATGAATATTTAATTCTTTAAGTTGTATCTTTTTAACTACAAAGTGATTAAGTATTTGAGCCACATTATAGATATGTATCAAGAACCTAAAAACTTATACAACATCTTTGTTTTCCTTTCTCTTATTTTTGAATTGACTTATTTATGAATTGATGTAGACAATGTAGTGAACATTTAAAAATATTAAACAAATAATATTTCCAAATCATACAAGTTACATCAATTTCGCATTTTACCATGTCTTTTATTACTAAATGTTGTAAGAAAATGTGAACTTCATTCATGAAATTAATAAATTGTACAACTTGATCTATAGATATAATAATAATAACAATCCATTAAGAACTACGAAAACATTGAAAAGGTTGAACATATTCATAATATTTTTTGCTTAAAATAATTAAAAAGTCAAAATTATACTTAGCAAGAAACACATTCTGTAACATCCCTAGCCACATTCATTAGCATTATCACATGAGCATATGCATTAGATAAATAATCATTTAGAAGCACCATTGCATTTGGGGACACTTGAACATATATGTAGTGTTTGTATAGTTGTATGGCAAATTGTTT
>CATIWR010579565.1:0-11262 GCA_949677035.1 Omphalea diandra | reverse complement strand
TTGTGAATAAAAATAAAATATAATTTTTGAATAATAATAATAAATTTCTATTTTAATATTAAATATTTGATAAATGAAAAAATAAAAAAAAATTATATTTGTATGTATAAGGGTATTTTTATCAATTTTTAAGTTAACCTTTCATTCCATTTCAGTGCAAACAAACAAAATTACTTTCAAACTATTTCATTTCATTCCTATCATCCCAAATATAAATATAATTGAACACTCTTTTTCCAAACCAAACTAATTCATTTCATTCTATTAATAACCATTCCAATCCATTACAAACACTTCATCCAAACAGGGTGTAATTGTTGTCTGATTAATGCAAAAAAAAAAAAACAAAATTATAACAATTTTACTTTCATCCTCAATTTTAAATAGGTATTGAGATTTTAATATGATATTCTCTCATTCGTTTTCAAAAAAAGAAATCTATTTTTTGTATTTAAAATGAATGAATATTTGGCATTATATTTTTTTGATATTTTGATGTGTTATGATTTTCTCCTCTCTCATGCTTGCTATTTAAGTTAAATTTCATTTCTTTTTGAATAAATAATTACTTTAAAATTTATTTTTAATTAAATTACATTTTTAATAAATAATTACTTTAAATTTGGTTTAATAAAAATTACTTTAACATTTCTAATACTGATCAAAATAGAAATGAGGGTCGGAAGAACTTGATTTAGTCATAAGGAGCCACTTGTTGATAATGGGTAGATTTGTCATTTGTGCTATTAAGGGTATTTAAACTATTTGTAAGTTAGGTGTATGGATTATGTACTTTCATTAATTTATAATTACAATTACGTTTACAAAAATAAATAATTTTTTAAATAAAAAATTTAAAAGATTTTGAAAGTCACTAAAATTGAATAATTTTGTATTGTTTTATTTTTATTTATCTAAGACTTATTTCATTCTATTTTTAAATTTTGAAACAAAATAATATGTGGCTTCTATTATATAAAATAAGACTATTTTGTTTTTGTTTTGAAATCTTAATATTTTAAGACAGAATAAAAATTTATAAATCCATAACTTTATCCATCTTACGCACACTTTTATATATCAATAGAATATTAAAAAAATATAACACTTGCCCATTATTTGCCCAATTTTGCAACCACTTATGCACAACCCCATATGCTAATAGCGCAATAAAAAATATAACACCTTACCTATTTTTTACCCAATTATTTGGCCACTCAATGATTTTTTCAATAGCTAAATGCGAGAATAGCCAGTTCAATTAGATCGAAATTTTATCTAAATCGAGTAAAGTAAATTAATATATGATTGGATATTTGATAAAATAAAAGTTTTTTTTTGGCTCCTATGAAGATGTTTGCAATGATGGTGATGTGTCTTCAATAAGCCCGTCCAAATGTCCTTCTAGACTTAAAATTAAAGAAAATATGAGTTGGAGTATCGGACTAATAGTAAACAATATGCTTAGGTTAGTCTCAAAGACAATAATGGTGGCTTAGGCGAAGATATTTTAAACTTTAAGTAATTTCAAACTAAGAATAGAGATTGGAAGGTAAAGAAGTTATATATATGCTAAGTTTATTGTGATTGTTTTATACTCTAAAGTGTTGGACTCTTATTTTAGATTAATGAAGTGTCTTTTTAGGCCTATGATCCCTTAGTCTCAACAAGATTTTGCTTAATGTTTAGGTTATCATGATTGGATCATGAATTTAAGGGTTAAGGTCATGTCAATTCAAAAAAGCTATATATGAGATAAATCATTTCACAAGTATGATTGTGCCAGAGAATAGTGTCAACATGTCTATTAGTTGTCACATATTTGCATCAGTTGGTAATTAAAAAACTTATTAAAGAATTAACTAGGCTTATCGAGTTTAAGAGATATGAATAGGATATCTTCCTTGTATGACTCAATATGTTTCCTTCAAAATCTATTATTAGCTAATAGCCTATTGAGGTGACTCACCTCATTAAATATGGGCCTACTATATTGACCCAAAGATTGCTATAGTATGTTAAAACACAACTTCTAGAGCGTCGCATAGTTATTTTGAATATTTCCAAAAATTAAGAGAAGTTTTAGCCTTATGGTTGAGTGTTTATCCTTATAGATTTTGTTAAAGGATTAACTCCTAAATAAGAAGATAAAGACACATCTTAAAGATAATATTTTAGAAGACATGCTAAAACTATAAGAGAATGGCTTTTGAAAAAGTGTCCAAGTATGAAGACATTTGATTGACCCTTAATATACTTTTAAGATAGAGACAAAGTATCTCAAAATGACAGAACCTAAGTATGTTGAAGGTAGAAATGAAAAAAGAAAGAGAATATTAAAACTCTAATGATCATGGAAAAAAATCAATGAACGTGGAAGAAATAACGAATGTTAAAGATAAACAATGAGTGTAAAGCAGTTTTCGAGAATTTTTCATTTCTTTATATCAAACATGAAGATAACACAACTACTGTGGAGAGGTTCGCAATGGACATTGAAAGTATTCAATAAGTGTGGATGAAGTTTAAAAGAGGTTGAACAATCCTTTGAAAGGCACGTTAACTAATCTATGCAAGCCAACTTGATGGATGGATATCTTAATGACCATTGAGGTAAAACAACAATAGTGGAAAATGTTTGATGATACATTTTTTTGATAATCTCAATTGACATTGCAAAGGCTCAACGAGCATTAAAAAGGAATATTAGGAATTCAACAACCATGAAAATAATTCAACTAGTATTAAAATGTATAATAGCTAGTTTTCCTAAAAGTTGTCGAATTGCTCCATCTATCTCTACCGGCTAGTTTTTGGATTATCATATGTAAAGACCCTCATTTGAAGATTAGAAGATAAGAAGAACATCTTGAAAGAGTCATAAAAAGCTTATCTTTAAGTTGTGTAAATCATCTTGATATTTTTATTTGTGTTTTGGTTAAAGAAAGTCTAAAGAGTTTCTAAAGTTAGAGTGAGTAGATTTTTCTTATGCACTAATTGTATTTAACACCTAGCTTGAGACTTAAGCACTTGCTTAGATCTCTAATTTCCTAAGTGGTTAGAGTTTGATTTTGTGCTTTGAAAAATACGAAAGAGCGAGTTGCCTCTCTTCTACTTTCATTAAAAGAAAAAACTATAAAAGTTCTTACTTAGTCTACAAAGAGGAAAAGTTATTCTTTAACCTAAAAAAATGTAAGTGGTTGCTTAGTATATTTAAGCACATTATCACTTGATTTTCCTTCTCCCTAATCTAAAAAGTTTTTATTTATAAGTCAATTCACTCTCCCTCTTTCCTAAGTTGTCTTCCTTATGAAGTATAATAATTGGTATTAAAATCTGACCTCTTTTTCAAGTTTAAGTGCAAGAGAGATATGATCAAATGATAACCCAAAATAAACATAGACCAAAGGAGCACCCAGTGGTAAGACCTCCCTTCTTTAGTGGAACTAACTATCAATATTAGAAGAATAGGATGTATTGCTTCTTAAGGTCAGAATCCATTAAACTATAGAGTTTGTTAAGAAATGTTTATATATTCCAATAAAGACACTTGATGATGGATCTCAAAGAATTAAAGACATATCAAAAAGAAAAAAACAAGTTGCAAATACATACCACATGCACTTTATATTTTAAGTATAGGTGAATATAACAAAGTAAGCATGAAGATAAATGTTAAAGAAATTTCAGAGGTTTTCAAGATTACTTTTAAGGGTACAAGTCAAGTTAAAGGGAATAAAATGAAAACTCTCACTTTCCAATAGGAAACCTTCTTGATGAAGCCATATAAAAAAATTTCCAAAATGCACGATCGTTTCATCAAAATAGTCAAAGACATGAAGGCTCTTAGGAAAACATTCACCAATGAAGAACTTGTGAAGAAAGTTTTGAGCTGTCTACCTAAATAATGGCTTGGTAAGGTCACTTTTATCAAGGATTCTACGAATTTGAAAACCATGTTCCTTGATGAACTTTTAGGAAATCTCATTGATTATAAGATGAATCTAAATAGAAGTTTTGTCTCCATTGGAGGAATCAAGCAAAAGAAAATCAGGAGTTGCACCCAAAATAACCTCTAAACCTTTAAACTTTGATGATAAAGAAATGAATGATGAGGATATGACTCTTATAACGAATCAATTTAAAAGGATATTGAAGAAGATGCCATAAAGGGAAGGTAAAGAAAAGCTTAGTCAAGTAGAATGCTACGAATGTGAAAAGTTAGGCTCCATCAAAATTGACTACCCCAACGCCAAAGCTAAAAAAAAAAGAAAATAATAAAAGGAAGATATTTAAAGTCGCTTAAGATGACTCAAGATCCTCGAGTCAAGTTAATATGAATAAGTGTAAAGAAGAATGAAGAGAGAAAAGCCAAATTTATGCTTAATGGTAATTGAGAAAAGCTCTCCATCTTAAGTACAACTAAATACTTTAAATAATGGTTTAGATGATAATCAATTAGAGCTTAAAATTATGTTTATTATTGAAAATCTTGTGAAAATACTAAAATCCATTAATAATGATATTGACAAGAGTTTCAAAAAAATTGAAAATATAATTGGTAAAATTGAAAAGTGTTTTAATGTCTTGAAAATGAAAAATGAAGTTTCACTTAATGAAAAAAAATTTAAAGATATTATATGTTCTTAAAATGAGAGTCTCAAAAGGAAGTTTTGAGTTTGAAAAAAAATCTCTTACCTTTTTTACTAAAGGCAAATAAAAAAAAAATTGATTTTGGGCTTCTAAAAGACTTCAAGCGATAAACGTGGATTAGACTTTGATTACTCTAAAGCCTCAACCACCAAAATCATATTTGTGAAAGCTTCCTCTAAAGCTAAAATTCTCTCTCATCATCTATGACACATGTGCATAGCTCAAAATACTCACATTCTCATGCATAAAGACCTAAGGCTAAACATACTTTCATTTATAAGTCTTCAAGACCAAAACCTAATAGGAATGTAAATGTCCCTTATATTCCTAAGTCTGAATTTGTAAAGAAGTAATTTCACGACCTCTCTATCTATGGACCTAATAGAGCATTTGTATAACAATGCTTTTGCTGTGAAAAATCCGGTCATAAGGCATACTTTTGCTACGAAAGCCTAAATGATGAAGATCTTATTCCTAACACCAGGGACCCAAAAGAAAACAAGTATTAAAAAAAGCTTAAATTGTAGGTTAAGAACTCTTTCACCAGCACTTGAAACAGAGAATCCAAATATGAAGAAAATTATATCATGTGAGAGATAAACCTCCAAATGTCAATTAGCTCTAAACCACATTTAAAATACAATGTATTCCTTACCCTCTCTCAATTTCATCTTGAATATATATGTGTAATCTCAAGGGAGCTAATATGCATTCTTTTATTTAGATAAAATTCATAAAATATGCAATATTTTATTATTAACTCACATCTTTTACTGACTATTGACTTATATATTATGGTTGTTTATGTGACCCTAAGATTGTGGTTAAAAATTATTTTAAACGCCATATGTAACTTATAGGAAAAAAGCAATGAGAAAAGGAGAGACTTTTTATAGTTTTGGTCATGTATTTATGGAGACTTATAATTCAAGTTTTTTTTTAACAATTGGTATCTTTTTGACACTTTGTAATTTTATTTTTGGACTTTTATAGTTTAGAAATTTTTTTACTCAATAATTGGTATCTTTTTTTACTTTTATAGTTTTGAATTTATTTTTGGATATACATCTTCTTGAAAATTCAAAAGATATAAACTGGCTTGAAAAGAGAAATATCCTAATTTAGTTTATTTTTTTCTACCCACCTTTTATCATAATGGTAAAAAAGGGAAAGAATTTTTTAGATATCAATAAAATGTCTTTTTAGTTTACCAAACATCTTGATTTTGTCATTATTCAAAAAGAGGGAGATTGTTGACTTAAGACTTTTTTAGTATGTTAAGATATTTGTCTCAACTTCTAGAGCATTATATAGTTATTTTAAATGGTTCCAAAATCAAAAGACATTCTAATCTTATGATTGAGTGTTTGTGTTTGTAGATTATGTTAAAAGGTTAAATCCCTAAGAAATAGATAAAGACACACTTCAAAGACATACCAAAACCATAAGAGAAGGATACTTGAAAAAAATACCTACCTAAACATGGGAATATTTGGTTGGCCTTTAATATGTTTTTAAAGGTGAAGACAAAACATTTTAAGACGACAAAACTTGAGCATGTTGAAGGCATTCGGTACAAAGGCATAAATGAGAAGAGAAAGAGAAGATTAAAACTCTAAAGGCCATGTAGGAAAACCAACAAGCATGGAAGAAAAACAATAAGGGTTGAAGAATTCTTCATTTCTTTCTATCAAATACGAAGGTAACACAACGATCATGGAAAAGCTTGCAATGAGCGTTGATGAAGTTCAATAAACATTGAAAAATTTCTCTAAGAAACACCTTAACTAATCCGTGTGAGCCAAAAATGGTAGATGGATATGTCAACAATCGAGATAAAAGTTCAATGAGACATTTTTTGATAATCTCAACAATAGTTGCAAAGGCTCAATAGACATTGAAAAGGAACGTTAAGAATTCAACAATAATGAAAAAATTAAATGGCGTCGAAATGTATAATGACTAGTTTTTCTAAAAGCTGTTAAATTATTTCATCTTTCTCCACCAGCTAGTTTTTTATATTATGATTATAAGACAAAAATAACATCTTGAAATAGTCTTTTAAAAAAACTTATCTTTGAGTTTTGCAAACCATCTTGATGTTACTATTTGTGTTTTAGATAGGGAAAACCTAGAGAGTTTTTAACTAACTTCAAAGTTACTGAGAGTATGTTTTCTTTATATACTAATTGTATTTGTTGCCCATCTTAAGACTTAAACACTTAGTTTAAGATCTTTGTTTTCTTAAGTAGTTAGAGATTAATATTGTGCTTTGAAAAATATTAAAATGTGGGTTGTCTCTTTTCTACCTTTATCAAAAGGGATAACTTTGCAAAAGAAAAAAAAAAATATTTTTAAGCTAAAAAAAGAAAAGTGATTGTTTAGGTAGTGAACATATACACATTAACGAACCACTTCAAATTCTTGTATTTGATTTTTCTTTTCCTCATCATTAGTTTTTATTTGCAATTCAATTTATTTCCCTCTTAGATTACTTTCCTCATAAAATTTAATATACTAAAAGATCATATTTGTCTCCTAAAGAGTTTCTCTTGACATGAGTCATTATCAAATTGATTATCATATTTTAATTTATATTACATTCGATTTTACCTAGCCAATTGAGCATTTATTATCAGCTTGAGGTTAAATTTAATTAGTTCAAAAATATTTGAATTTTTAAGAAAATATATAATTACTTAGTATATTATATTAATCAAATAATATATAATATTATAAATAGTAATTAATTAATTTTAATACTTAGTTTATTTGATCCAATCAATTTTAAAAATAAAAGCTAAATCAAAATATTTATAATTTAAAATTAAATCAAATAGAAAATTTTAAAAATTCAAACAAATTAAATCAAAATAATATTGATTTTATTTTATTACCTAATTTAACGCGAAACGACCAACAATCAGTATTTAATGAATTGGAAAATCATCTTTAGCCAAGCTAAATTTCTTGCATTAGGACATAAAAAACTTGACAAAAAATCTAGTACATGCCAGAAGAATTCTTATATCATCCACACAGATTTTAGTCATTGGGATATAAAAAAGTCATTCAAAACAAAACAAAAAAATGAAAAACCAAACATAAAAATAAGTGAAGATCTGTAATGTTGTCGTGACAGGTCTCTTAACATCTAACAGTTGGATTCAAGATTTGATTGTGTAGAACTCTTAAAACCAGATAGAACCACACCATATTGCGAAGCTGAAGGTCTACTATCATCGTTCATATCATTGATTACCATGTCTTCTCTTTTTTTTTTTTGGATAAAATCATTGATAGGTCGAATCATGTCTTTTTAGAAATATTTTTTTAAGATTCCTTTCTTAGTCAAATTCTCAAAAATGAAACACTTAACCTGGATAAATGGTCCACTTGCATCCCGAATTTTTTTTTTCAGAAGTCTCAAATTTAAATTAATTTTTTGAGCCAAATTAATCCCTTTAATTGCATAAGTAATTTAATTATTCTATATTTTAATTTTCTTGCATTTTGTCTCCTCTTTCCCGCTAACCAAACAAAAGATTTCAATGACATTTGACAAGAATTGAACAAATAAATGTTGAGCTTCTGCAGCTATTGGGTATGTAATCTCCGCTGCCATCACGACCAGAAAAATCTGACTTATTAGAGAGTAAAGCTCAAACCTCCTCTAGAACCGGCAGAGTATCCTTACTTCAGACTTTCTAGTAGCATTTCTTCTAGCATTCAAAGATAGAAAACTTCTAAAACTAACTATTTTGCAAGCCATTGGAACTAAAACAACAAAATGGAAATCGATCAAAATACTATGCTTAACTGATATGTGGAGTCAAAGCTCAGAACATCCTGAATCAGCTAAGGCTCACATATTTTGTTGAATTGTTAATCATTACTAGTAACTAATCTTTTGCTTTTTCCAATCCATAGACTCGCAAAGAACAGAGGACACTGCAAATAGCAAGCAAACCAAGCGCTTCTCAAAATAAAAATCAATACAACTCGCTCCATCAAACTCAATTACAAATACAAAAACCCAAACACTCGAATCCTAAACCACCAATATCCCTGTAAATCCTAATATGACCATCTTGGGTCATGATTATGCAGATGAGATTGATCCATTAATTCAGCATTTTAAATCATTAACTACAATGTATTCAAAAATACCTTCAAAATATCTTCAAGCCTTGGGGCAAAGTTCCAGAAATTTCCCTTTGGAACATCCTCCTCTCATCATGAATACCAATAGTTGTGCAGAAAAACCAAACTAGAATCAAAAGATTTGCCTAATAACACTATGGTCGCACATATTTGATGCAAAGATTTTGCCTAAGATAAAACCTAAATCAACAGACCTATTACAACCAATTGAAGCAAGAATGATAAAAACAAAACTCAGGAAAGACCACATCAAAGGCAACTCCATTTTCCTTTTCCCAATCACCAAAATCAGAGTTAACATGCAATAGCTTACAACAAATTCAAAATGGCAAAAAAGATAAAATTTAATATGAAATAACCAAATGAAACAGCCATGACTGAGAGTAAAAGCAACTTCAAAAAATCAACCAATGAATCCCATCAATTGCGACAATGTCAACTGCCGGTATAAGAAAAAGAGCTTAAACTCTAATTGCGAATTAAGTGCAAATTCTATTATTTCCTTTTTTTTTTCCTTGGTTTTGATTGTGTGCTCAACACACACAGCAAGCTGGTCAAAATAAGAGCCAATTAAACTATTTCTGCACGATAATTGATTAATTTAGCTCAATAATTTGAATTTATGAGACCCTTTTAATAAGTTCAAAAGGCAAATGGACCCTTTATCCCTTTTAGCATCTTCATATTAGAAAAACAACGAGTACACTAAATATTCAATCTTCTGCCAAAAATCTATTTAAGACAATGTCAAATATCTGAACTATTCAATTAATCCAAAACTCGATCATGAAAACAAACCATACAATCAAAAAGAAAATAAAATGCAAAATTAGGTTCCTTTCTGATTGCAAAATCTCTCCACTACTCACTAGATGCTCAGGACAATCTTTGTGCAGCCTCCTTTGCCAAGAGCCTCTCTTTTGCCTTGGTCTTGGCCTGAGATTTTGAGCCCATAATACCACCACCCCACCTCTTACGATGCTCATCAAATTTGTCATTGAAATTGGCCTAAGTTTAATTTAAGAAAAATCGAGTAAGATTTTTTTTTTAAACAAAACATAAATATAATACACATGAAGAATAATAGTAATACTACTAGAGAAATGTTGGCTTATATGAAATGAGCAAATATAAAAAATGACAGCTGATGTGTAAAGCCCAAGTGTATGACATGTGAAATGATAAGCCAAATGTTTATTGCCACAATTGACATTCAATATTTATTACCTTAACTGCCTCCAAAATCTTGCTAAATTCTAATTTATCTTCGTTCTTCACAGAAGTAAGGCACAAAGCTGCAGTTGTTTTCTTGTGGACAATCTGTGTATTTAAGGGAAACAGTTCAAAGAGTCGATTTTCCAAACAAACCTAATCAAAAAATCAGTTAATGAATGGAATAAGCGCAGAAATATCACCGCCCCAAGCCGTGACTTGCCCTTAACAATTGCATAAGGGACCTCCATTTTCCGGCACAAGGCAGGTAACCAAACAACAAGCTCAATTGGATCAACGTCATGTGCAATAACCACTAACTGGGCCTTGTTCTGCAAGTAATGGAGTTGTCTTTTGGAATAAAATATTGCAACATATCCATGAAGGAAATCACTATCATAAGCATGCAAGTGATGATCATTCAATATGATAAAAGTGATTGAAAGCAATGCATTTCAGAAGGATAAAAAGCATAACCAGATATAATTATCAAGAAATATGAGATTAACAACAGACGTGCAAGGATAAAGGCTGAAAGTAACCCATCCAACATATATTTCCCCACATCCTACAATCATTACCTTAAAAAATAACTACTAAACTAAGCGAAAAAAATATTTTGATAAATAATGCATTATCACTTAATCAATGGCCATGACGAACAGCACAAGATGTCAAAATAGATACCTGCTCAATGAGGTAAGTAACATGGTTAAGCCCATATTTAACAACAATAGGTTTCTTTGATTCAACAGTTTTCCCTTCAGTTTCAGCTTGTGCTCTTTTAAGAAGTCTTTCTTTCTTAGCTGCTTTGTCCTCAGGTCTATATTTGAGCAACAACTTGAAGAGCTGAGTAGCTGTAACATACAACAGATTAACAAAAGTACAATATATAATCTGCAGTTAATACAATACAAATCATAATTACTCCAGCCAACCACGGAAATATTAACAACATTCATGCATATCATCACACATAACCATTGGCTTTGTTACAGAATTTATTATAGTTTCTATAACTGTAATAAAAGATTTACCAAGGTTTTTGTCAAGTGTTTTTGTGAACTGGTTGACAGCAGGAGGGACCTTCAGACGTTGCTTCAGAATCCTCCTCTGCCTCTGAATACGAACAACATGAGGCCACTTGACAAATCTAGTCAAGTCCTTCTTTGGTGGCAGAGCACCACCAATTCCAAACTGCTTTGGCCGCTTCTCAAACAATGGATTGACAAC
>CATIWR010579550.1:0-15297 GCA_949677035.1 Omphalea diandra | reverse complement strand
TTTGCAAGTCTCTGCTTTGTAGGTGGAGCAGCTGCATAAAATTTTCAAGTTGTGTGGCTCACCTTCTGAGGATTATTGGAGAAAATCAAAATTGCCTCACGCAACTATTTTCAAGCCTCAACAGCCTTATAGACGCTGTGTCGCAGAGACATTCAAGGAATTCCCTGCACCAGCTCTAGCACTTATGGAAACCCTTCTCTCTATCGACCCAGCAGATCGTGGGAGTGCAGCTTCTGCTCTGACGAATGAGGTATGAAATATAGATGGATATGTTCCTTAGAATTTCTCTAATAATGCTGTCTCCCTTTGTTTTCATCCTTTCCTGATGGGAACAGGGGGTGGTTGTTTGATTAGGTCTACTGATGAAGGTTGTCACTGGGAAATAGTTGTCACTGATTTCTTGAATCTGTTTCCTGGAATTTCTTTCAGATGTTCAACTTTTTAGGATCTTGAGATTTATCCATTATTAATGTGTCAATTTGTAATGGGTTGTGCATGGCACTAAACAAATTGTATTTCAATTGTTTTACCTCAACAAATTTTGTAGTTTATGCTAATCTTTCTAAGTGTGCTCCTTGTATGTGATTTTGTTATTCGCATTTTTTTTGGTTATGTACTGTGTGCGAATTTGTTATTGTTGTCATTGAAGAAACAGTGTAACCGAAGTTGGATATTTTAGGGTGGTTGAAGACCATTTTATTTTGCCTATCATAATGTTGAATTTAAGTGGTTGATTGAAGGCTGATAGAGTTATGTACAAGTTGTTTCATGGAAGCAACTAATAGCATTTTCAGTGTTATTAGCACTCTTTTAGTTCTGCTAGACCTTCTTTATTTTACTTATTTATTCTGTCCTATCCTTTGTCTAGTTTTGAACTTTCGATTGGTTGTGGTGGAAACTATTTCTGCAGATGTTTTTGGCTGTGGCTACAGCCTTGCCATTGGAAACAAATTAGAGGACTAACAGTATGTTTGGATGGGGTATTTATAATGGAATGGAAGGGTTATTAATGAAATGAAATGGATTGGTTTGGTTTGGTTTGGTTTGGAAAGAAAGTGTTAAATTATATTTATGTTTGGGATGGTAGGAATGGAAATGAATGGTTTGAAATTAATTTTGTTTGTTTGCACTGAAATGGAATGAAAGGTTAACTTAAAATTGACAAAAATACCCTTATACATATAAATATAATTTTCTTTTATTTTTTCATTTATCAAATATTTAATATTAAATAGAAATATATTGTTATTATTCAAAAGTTATATTTTATTTTTATTCACAAAAAATGTGAACAATTAATTTTTTATAATTTTTATGTTGTGGATTCGGGGAAGAAGACAATGGTCTTAAATTAAGGGCAAATATGTAATTTTGATGCCCAAATTTTGCAAACCCATGCAAACACCCCAATAGTGTTTGCATTTTAATGGTTTGGAAGGGTTTAGGGGGCTTACCAAACCCTTTCATTCCATTTCATTCCTTCCAATCCAAACATAAAATTTTTTCTAAACCATTCTAATTCATTCCATTCCATTATAAACATCACATCCAAATATAGGGTAAAGGTCCTTCAGTCTGGACTTTGCCTCTGCCCCCATTTTCTCTGCTTATCTGCTGTTTCTTCACAATAGGCACGCCATAATTTTTTTCATGTCAACCGTCACCATAATATTCTTTAGAAAATTTCCTTGCTCTTCACAATCAAAGTCAACCAAAGCCCAATCTATCATCTCATGAAATATCCTGTGTAAGTAGGCAGAGAATAGTCCACGTTCCATAGGTTTCTCATTAACCCCCCCTCCCCCTTTCCTCTCTCTCTCTCTCTCTGCAATGTATGTATATGTATCCATGAGTACTGTTTGCAAGTAACTGAACCTTTCCTTTTCTTCTATTTTCTATTGAAGAAAGGGAAGAAATTCGGCAAGTAATGAGAAAGGGAAAGAAAGAGAATAGGGAATGGGTAATCAGATAACAGAAACAGTTTAACTGTATTGAATTATATTTTAGTTTTTTTTTTTTTCCCTTGTTCAATAAATTAGCTGTGGCTTAAGTGAAAGAGACTGGAATAGTCCCAGTCTTGGATGATAGTGTAAAAAGATGCAGTATCTTAAATTGTATGTTTTACAGATAAGATATTTGGTGGATTTTCTAGATTGGAGGTCCCTTAAGGGAGTATTATTACGCCTTGTTCTATTTTAGTAAATAGCAGTCCAGTTGGAGTTTCATATTGGTCAGGAACAATTTGTGGCAAGTCATTGTTTTCCTGCTTTGATATGCACAGAATTTCTAGCAATTTGGCTGGGCATGACTCATATTTCACAATTCTGTTCTACAATTTCTTTTTGTTGGTTTATTGTTGTCCTTGACTTGTTTAGTATATGTTTCACAGTTCTTTACAGCAAAACCTCTTCCTTGTGATCCTTCAAGCATGCCCAAGTATCCTCCCAGCAAAGAGTTTGATGCAAAAATACGGGATGAGAAAGCCAGAAGGTAAGGATTGTGGAAAAATAGGAAGTATTAAAAAAAATCCTGAACAGTGTAGTTGCTGAGCTGCAATTTGTAACCTCATAAATTCCTATATAATGCTTGGATGCCAAAAAAATTGCTTTACAAGAAATTTATAACTTGGCATTTTAGCCGCTGTAGTTCATCACATTGTTGAAATATAGACTTTGCTTGTACGGCCTTGTAACTAGCAGGGTCCAGATTAAAACTGAAATCAAGGCACTGAATACAGCAGGTTAGCTGTTGTTGACATGATTTGTAATAGAATTAGTTGGTGATGACTTGAAATATTTCCTTCTTGGTTTGTGTTATTTATAATTAGGTTTGCTCAAGGAGCTAGTGCGCTGTTATTCTGCGCTTCAATTCTTAAGCGATAACCTGTTGCTATTGCTGATAATTTTACTGTTGTGTACATTAACAGACAAGGAGCAGCTGGAAGCAAGGGCCAGAGACATGATATTGAAAGACCAAGAGAATCTCGAGCTGTCCCAGCACCTGATGCCAATGCTGAGTTAGTTTTATCAATGCAGGTAAATCTTCTTATACCCATATTAGATATACACACAACGGATGATGGCTCATTTCAAACATCCACTAAGCAAAGTGATATTTGGAAGTATTTTCTTTACAAGGATCCTGTAGAAACATCCACTAAAACTCTTAAGTCTCTAGAAACTGAAAGAAACAAGTTAATGGAAGAGACAGTGACAGAGCATGTACTGCCTTGTTATCGTCGCCCATTCCATGGAGACAATTTTTTTTGCATGAGTTTTTATTTTGAGGGGTGGGGGTTGTAATTCCTAGTAGGGGTGAGCAAAAATTGGATCGAACCAAAAAAATCGACCGAACCAAGCTGATTCGGTTCAGTTCGGTTTGATCTTTTAATAAAATCGGTTTCTTAGGTTATAATTTTAAAAAAATTCGGTTTTCGGTTCTGTTTTTTAGATAACAAACCTAATTAACTGAAGTAATTAATAAATCAAATCAATTTGAATCGAACTATATTTAAAATACATATAATTTAATTGAAACAAATCAAACCGAACTTTTATAAGATCGGTTCGGTTCGGTTTGGTTTATAGACACATAAATTTCGATTTAATCGGTTTGGTTAATTCGGTTTTTTCAAAAATTTCAGTTCGGTTAGGTTTTAAGTATAAAAAATTCGGTTTATTAAAAATTGGTAAAAAACCGAACCGAACCAACCGTTTGCTCACCCCTAATTCCTAGACTTCAAATATGTGTTGTGAGAGATGAAATAAATATATGACCATGCTATAAAGCACCATAAAAATGCATGAAACTGTACATGAATTAATGGCAGCTGTTGAATTGGTTGGACCCACCAAATCCAGTGGCTGCCATCAATGTGTAGTCATTCACGCACAACTTATCATGCAAATTATCTTTTCCATATATCTAATGTTTCTTGCATTGAATTATGCTTCACCTTTTTCTTCCTTTATTCTGTTGCTTTCAGTTTAGTTTGATGTTTTGTTTTAATTCTATAATTCTTTTTATATTATTGAGATTTTTTTTATCACAGAAACGACAAGGTCAGTCAAATCCTAAGAGCCGGAGTGAGAAGTTTAATCCTCATCCTGAAGAAGTAGCTTCTGGTTTTCCAATTGATCCACCCAGACCATCACAAGCTGTAGAATCGAGTTTAGATCCACAAGGGCATCAGCATAAGAGAGCCTCCCATTCTGGGCCGTTGTCTCATCGTGCTGCTTGGGCAAAGGCTGGTAGAAATCCAGATGATGCTCCAAAGATTTCTACTGGGGCTGACTTGTTAACAATATCAGGCTTAGTGGCCACAAGGAGGAGTTTATTATCTGAAGACCGTAGAGAAAGGTCTGGCTCATCACAGCAAGAAGTTCCTAAACTAATGGCAAGGTTTCCAGGATCCTTCAAGGAAACCTCTGAATCCTTTGTTCAACAGGATCGGAAACATCAGTCTCAGGGCATTGTGGGTTCTAATCAGAAAGATGGAAGACTTAGCAATAATGATCCAGTCCTAGTAAGTAGTTGATATTCTTGGGGCATCTCTCTGTTTCTCACATTTCTGCTGAACTTTTCTCATTTAAATCTTTGGGAACAGAAACTTGGTCAATTTTTGTTTGACTGACAAGCTTGCAGCCAATTTTTTTCCCTGCATGTTATTTTGCAAGTTCTTTACACGCTAGTGTTCTCTGAGCATAATTTAACCAAAACTTGTAATTTTTGGAACTTCATACTATTGATTGATTTATTTTATTACTTTTTTCTACAATGTGGTTACCTTATGTTTTCATGCTTCTTGATGGGCAACTCTGGTTCTTGTTATTTATTTATATATTTCTCAGGTTGGCTATGGATCTAAAGGTCACAAAATTCACTATTCTGGTCCGCTGCTAGTTCCATCAGGCAACATGGATCAGATGCTGAAGGACCATGATCGCCACATCCAAGAAGCTGTTAGACGAGCTCGTATTGACAAGGCAAAAGTCAGAAAAGTGCAGGAAGGGAACCAAATATCAACCAATTCAATATTTGTTTCTGGTCGCTGAGCCTGATTAAGCCCCCGCTGAGAAGTCTAGAAGATCACTGCTTTATATAAGTCGGCTGGTGGTTTTCTTTGTTTTATATGAGTTACATTGTTGGGTGGGGGGTTTTGTATAGAGGCTGTTATTAGAAAGATAACTAGAGGCATATAGCCGATTGATAACTATATTCCCTCTTTCTGCAGTTTATCACGTGTATTTGTTATTCTGCCACTGCAATTTCTGAATCACGGGCCATTCTTGTAGAGCATTTTTATTAGTCATAATCTGTAGAATATCCAGAAAATATGACATTGTTTTATGGTGTTAATTGTTAGAGAAAGAAAGGTCGTATCCACCTTGCTCTGTTCAAGTGTAGCTCTTTGAGCCCTGGCGCTAGAGCATCTTCTCTATCATCAGTGGTAATGATGTATTCTCAATTTCTTTACAGCTGTACAGGGGCTTTATCTTTGAATTAATAGGTGTAGCAGGATGGAGGTGAAAGATTGGCATCTCTCGACATGACAATGCCTTGCGGCCTGCTACTCATGTCAACAAACTTTATTATGTGTTGATATATGCAGTTGATTTCAGTTCTAATGGCTACCATCTATCAGGTTTGATGCTGTTATGGTCCTGCGGGGCTAGATCTTGCCCTGTTTGCATCATTAGATATGTTGCATTTTACTTTGAAAGAGACCTTACACGCCAGGATGAACAATCTTCCCGGCCATGGTCTAGTCTTGTTCTTCATGTCATCTGCAGCATGGCAAGCATAATTTCTTAACAATAACCATTTTGGGTAGGCATGAATTTCATCAAATTGACGCCTAGGGAAGACGGAATAACGAGTCTTTCCAGGAAGCTTATCATATCGGGCGCCAAGGATGAGTGATGAATAGAGGACATGAATAGGGATGGCAATGGTTATATATTTTTCGGATGCCTCGCTCCTACTCGATCCACTTACGTAGGATTTAAGTATATATAAACGGGTTTAAAACGGATAGAATTTTGAAAAATAGTTGCATATTAGAGTTGAGAAACAGATTTATTTTTGGGTTAAATACGACAATCTCTGAGCTTTACTGAAACGTTCTTATATTCTAATTCTGTTAACTTTATTGTCTTTCTATGAAAATTTCTGTTAAAGTTATCTAAAATAATTATAATATTTTTAATTCTATATTAAATTTTCAATTCTTATCAAATCTTATTAACCAAACCTTGTTTTTCTTTTTTCCTCTTTCATTTCTTTTTCTTGTAACCCTTGGTTGCCGTTTTAAAGACCCACCACCAAATTAACAACTCCATCAAACACATTAACTAAGAAATCTCCACACCCATAACCCAATCCATTCAAGAATAACTCATATTCAAAAGCAAAAATCCAGAATAACAAATGGATGAAAAATTGATTTTAAACAGTTCTTTTGTTGCGTAAACTATTGTACATATCCAAAAATGAAGACAACCATAGTGAAGACAACTAAAACAATAAACAAAGGCAATGATGAATCTGAGTGGAAAATTAACCTTCTCGGCAGCATCTAACCCAGACTGAGAATTGGGATCGTCTTTGATCAAATCGGTGACGTTGGGCAAGCAGTTATCGAAGCTGGAGAAGATGAGAAGCATGTCCTCTCTGACGTTCTCTGGCGTGTTGAGGCTCTTCACGATCTACTGCGATGTGGCCATCATCCAATCGTCAGCGCCACCGCCGAGACTGGTGGTCGTCGTGGTCGCCAACTCCTCTTTGCTATTTTTGCTTTATTTCTTTATTCTTTTTACGGTGAAGAATAAATATGAGGGAAAATTTGGAGATTGAGATTAGAGATTTATAAAAAATAAAAAAAAAAGACATTGGTTGCCTTTGTTTACTACTCAATGAAAAAGATAGGTAGTATTGAAATTTTAATAAATTTAATATCAGTTTGTTAACTTTTTTTAGTTGATTAATAATAAAAGTATTAAAAATTTAACAGAGATACAATATATTTTAATGAAATTAAAATATATAAATATTTTAATATAACATATCAGAGTAAATGATTAAATAATTTAATATAAAAAATATCAGAAAAGTCAGAGTATTTGGCCATTTATTATTTAAGATACCTACTATTTGCATCCATTTGCATAAATAAATAAAGAAATATTTATTCAGTTACCTTAATAATATTATTAAAGAAATTAGATTAACATTAAAATTATAATAACATTATTATATAATAGCATTAAATTTTTGTATGTTTGCAGTTGAATAATTTTAGATTTAGGTTATGTTTGGTATTACTATTGTCATTATCTGATTTTAGAGTAAAAATTAGAAGAAATTCAAACATACAATGTAACAAAATTAAGTAAAAGTCAATGTAATTTTGAAAGTGAAGTACTAAGTAATATACAACAGCAAAACTCAGAGATTAAAGTAGAGTTAATTATTATAAATCTTTTGATATTTGACATATTTAATTAAGTTATTTAATAATTTTTAGTGTTATATTAAGTTATTATCTCACTTACATTGCATTAAAAAGTTCTTTCATCATTAAATATCATATTTAGCAATAAAATTAATGTGAAATGATAATCATGCTTTTCTTATAAAGGTTAAACCCAAATAGAAGTGACAGAACAAAAAATATTATTCTCTTTATTTTTAAATTTATTGCTTTCTTCAATATTTCAAAATTTTCATTTTTTTTTTTTAAATTTCTAGCATTACATTGATTCAATTAAGTAAACTATAGGTAGATTTTGTTGTTAAGGAAAATACTACTAATAGAATAAAAGGAAGAAAGCAGTAATTACTGTACAACAAATTCTTAAAACAGTAACATCGAAGTGCTGAAATTCGAGAAAAACAAAAAAGGTAAAAATATGCTTCCTCATCGTTAAAAAAAAAAAAGAGCTTATTTAAGAAATGGCATAGATAGTCTTTATTAGAGAATGCATGCAAATTTTAGAGTCAATCTATAGTTCTTATTGACGAGTATTCTAAGATATTTAGTTCAAATTATCATATAATATTGTTTTTAAAATATTGAAAGTAATCCTTTAGTGGTCATAGTAATACTTATAGTTTTGAAAATTAGAACAAATGAACCAATCGATCAGGTAAAATTAAGAATCAGCCAATTATTCGGTTCAAAATCAATTCAAAAATCGGGCACATGTTAAACCAGAAAAAATCGAAACAACTTGGACAGAACCAGGTGAATCAAAAGGAATTCGGACCGAATAGAACCGATTTTACCAAAACGACATCCTTTTGGTTTCAGAATAAACGGCTACCTATTTTTTCTCTTATATTCGACAAGCAAACCACTTGCCCCTATTCTTTGTTCGACAAACAAAACACTAGCCCTAAATTTTATCTTTTGTCCTATTCTTTATTTAGCAAAAAACACAAATCAACTCTGCTTACGAAAACCCATCGGCACCATCTCTTTTTTTATCACACCCATCAGCACCATCACTTCTAATTTCGACTTAAGAGAGAGATATTAGTGAAGAGAGGGAGCTTTCAACGGAAAATTTTCATTCTTTTTACAGGGTTTTTTCTCTACAATTCTCTTTTCTATTTTTTTTTTTTGGCTCTTGGGTTGATAAGATTGCTCTCTCTTATGGAATTCTATCTTTGATGGGTTTTGTTTTGTTAATTTTCATGTGTTGCTGTAATTTTTGAACACCAAGAAGGTTTTTATGTGTTATTTTTTTTTTCTAAATTTAAATCACTTGGATTGGGTCAATCTGTCTTTTAATTTAATTACAATATAAACCAGCCTCATAGTTACAAGATTGAATTTCCAATAGTTACAGATAGTATTCATACTAACCAAAGATTGAGAAATAGCATTCATACTTTCCGAATTGCCAACAACTAAAAATAAAATATATTTAATTTAATGACAAGATAAATCAGTCTGATAATACACAAGATTAAATATAAGACTGTTGTTTCTCTTTAAACATTGAAAAAAATCTGCATGTGGCTATGAGCAAGTTCAATTGGAACCGTAACAAATGAAATACGTAATTGTTCTTAATGCCTCCACTACTTCTGTGTTTGCTACCGCTAGCCATGGTCTATTTTACTTCCCTTTGCTTTTAGATTCAAGGATGAGGGATGTTTAAAGAAGATATGTTTAGCTTGACTTTAGTTGGTGTCTTGATTTGGTAAATATAGAGATGTTTACATATAGAGAGAGTGATTATTAATAAAAACCAGAGGACATGCCAATTATTTTATTGAATTTTTGCATGTGATATTGCTTTGGTTATTAGCGAATTATTACTTTGTGACATTGAATGGAGACTTTGGTGTGGACTTGTTTTAGTTTTTATTTAAAAGTGATTTGTCCATCATAAAATGATTATTGGAAAAAAAATAAACTTAATAAGTTTTATTAGACATATTTCAATTATTTCACTCTATTTCATAATTTTTTTCTCAAGTAAGGATTTTTACAGGTTGACAATGTGGATTTATTAGATTAATTTGAATAATTAATTTTATTTTTTTAAAATCATGGATCTCTAATATTATAAAAATAGTTTTTCAAAATTCGTATATAATAATTATTAGTAATATTATTAAATGTCATGTACACAATTCAAGATCACTTATTATAGGAGTATTTACAATGCTAATCAATATTAAATATGAAATGCCGTCTAGATAAAAAAAAAAAAAATGAAGGTTCTAAGAGACTTATAGCACATCTTTTTAACTTCATTTACACGGGGATACAATAAAAATAAAATTTCATTTTACTTATTTTGTATACTTTTTGGATTTATTTATATATGATGTGGACATAACTCAATTAACACATTTTCTCTTTACTCATTGCAACATAATGAAATTTGCAGTATCAAGGAGTGCACCATCCTTTGAAGCACAATCTACTGATCAAGAAGTACACCATCCTTTGAAAATTGCAGTATCAAGGAGTACACCTTCAGAGAATTCAATTAGAAAAAAAAAAAAGATATAGCATGAAAATATATTAGTGAAGGAGTCAATGATAAAGGAAAGAAGATATTTGTATGTAACTTTTGTCAAAAATACATTACAAGGGAAGAATCAATTGAATGAAGCAACATCAAGTCGGTGCAAGGGGATATGTTGATGCATGTAAAAAAGTTTTGGGAGAAGTGAGATATCAAATCAAATTGTCATTAGGTGATAATATTCAAAAAGCTAAAGAAAAAAAAGGGTTCTTGTGTAAATCTATATGTAAAGAGGGAGAGATGATTCCATTGATGATTTGGATACTCAAAATTGGTCACCATCTCCTCTAAGAAGTTGAATGAAATAGTATGAAAGTAAGCTTTTAATCTCTCAACATAGACATTCTTTTCAAACTAATTAAGCGTACTTGATAATTGTTGTATATTTTTATGTTTACTATTGGTATATTAATTTGTTATGAAACATATTAATTTTTGTTTTTTTCATGTTTGTAGGTAATGAGAAAAAGGAGAAGGATGTTAATGGTTATAGAAGTTAGACCTAAAACTCTCAATTTTCATTTTTATGAATTGATGTGTTTTGTATTTTATTTAGAGAATTGTTTAAAACTAAGTGATGAATTTTATTTGGTATTTATTTTTTACTGAAATGTAATTTTCAAATATGAACTTAATGTTGGACTTGCATGTAAGATATTAGTTATGCTTAAATTATTTTGTTTGATATTTACATTATTACATGAATTATGTGTTATGAATTAGGCTAATTAATTTTAAAAATTAATATTTGATGATGGGTGATAGTTTTATTTATTTTTATCATTTTTGTTATTTTATCTAAATTTTTAAGATTTTGTAATCATTTTTTTTTTGTAATTTTCTACAATTTTTCTCTTGAAATATAAAATCTGAAATATATATTAAATGAGGCATGTGAACTAGACCGATTGGATCGGTTGAACCGATCAACTTGGGAATCAGTCACAAAATTGGTTCGACCAATGGTTCAATTTTGAAAACATTGGTAATACTTGGCATTATGCATATAGTATTAAATGTTATTTTGGTAATGTCTACAAATTAAAATAGTGTTAATATAAATATGTTGTTGAATACAGATGTTGGTGGTTGAGGAATGCAATTTATCTTTCAACTATAAGGAATAAAGTGGAAGCTATTTGTGAATCCTCATAAGTGTAGTAGACTAGATTTGCTCGTGACTATTTTATGTTATTTTTCAATATTTTCTCTAATTTTACAATAATTGAATATGGTAATAGTCGTAGGATAATGAGAGATGAAGATGTGATGACTATATTTTGCTTGTACAAAGATAACCTTGATATACAAATTTCTATACTAGAAGACATAGTGCCACAACAGGCACTTGGTGATATTGATTTTAGTTAGACTAGTGAGAGTCAAGTAAATGAAGAGGAGGAGTATGTTATGGATAAGGTTAGTTTGAATTATGGTGGGGTGAATGAGGTTGAGGAGCAGATCGTGGATGAGGTTAGTGTGGGTCTTAGTAAGGTGAATGAGGGTAAAGAATTGGTTGTGGATAAGGTTCATATTGGTTTTAATAGGGTGAGTGAGGGTGATAACAAGTTATGTATGGGGTTAATGTTGGTTCTAATGGTGTGAATGAAGTTGAGGGTCCTATGGTTCCTAGTGAGGGGGAAATGTATAAAATGCGACCTTACCCTAATAACATAAATAGTGGAGCTAAGTCCAATTATACATAAAAGCATGGGCTTAATGATAGAGAAATGAAAAATGGGCCTTATAATGTAGAAATGGAACATAAGCCCAAACTATCATAATTGAGCCTAATATGCCATCTTCGCTCAATGTCAGCCAAAGAAAAGGTAGGCATGATGCTAAGAGAAGGAAGGTTGAGATTGACAATCCTAATACTAGAGCTTCTACTATTAAGGGTGAGGGACAAATGGGTTTGATAAAGAAGGCAACAGTGTTAGGTGATAAGGAAGAGGAGGCAGAGGCTTTAGGATGAGTAGTAGGATAGTACATGATGATGAAGCAACTATGACTAAGTTTTGTGATGATGAGTTTTACCTTTCTAATAGTGATAATAAGGATTCGTTAGAGGAAGGTGGAGAAGAAAGTGATACAAATAGTTCAACAAGTGGGGCTAGTGATGCAAGTTTAGATGAAGTCAATGATGCTCAGGGCATTATGCATGATGATAATGGATTGAGTGATATGTATTCAAAAGATTTAGAGAAGGCTAGGGTACAAAATGAATCTGATGATGAAGTAATGTTCAGGTAAGGGGGAGAAAAATAAGGAAGAAGAAAAAGAGCCTATTATGATATTGTTTATGCTAATGAACAGAGGTGGAATGGGATAGGGGATATAATATTCTAAATTGGGAAAATATTTGGGGATGTTGATAAGTATAAAGTTGTTTTATCTAATTATGCTGTGAAGATGGTTATGTGTTAAGTAAAATAAAAAATGATAGTGATAAGGTAACTTACAAGTGCACACAAAAGACTGTAATTTTAATCTCCATATCTCAATGTTAGATGTCAGTGCCAGCTTTATGATTAAGAACTTGAAAGCTGAGCATACTTATGTTAGGCTACCTAATAATAAAAATTCAGATGCCATGCCAACACTTTATGAGAGTGTAAATAATTGGATGTAGTTTTATCAACTATTAAAAAATTCTCTTAAAGAATATAATTAGAATAGTTGACATTCATATCAAATAGGTAGAAGGTATGGGTGTTGCATCTATGTCAAATTTTTTAATTTACACTCATGTTCGTTTCTTTTCACTTATTTTTGTTGTTGTACACTCTTGTAGGGATTAACTGTTGTTGTTGGTATCATTTTTCTTGAACCTACAGATAGTATTATCTTAGAAAAATTCTTATGAACATGCAAAAAAATTTAGAGGTTTATCATTGAGAAAATAGTACTAAAGGGTTGTGAGGGCATCACATGAACTTGTATTTTGGGAGGGAATGAGATAAATCAAGAAACTTTATTATGAGAAGCCTTGAAAATGGCTAATAAATAATCTTAGGAACATTAGAGAAGACATGCATTTAATATATTAGTTAAGAGTGAACACACCATCGATAATATGATAGAATCATTCAATACTTGGGTAAACAAGGTCATGAGCTTACTTATAGTCAATTTGTTGGATACAGTAAGCCAAAAAAGTATGGTGGGGTTGCATAAAAGGTATGCTAAAGAGTATTGTTAAAAAGGAAAAGTGATACCCAATATAAAGAAAATACTTAATAGTATACTTAAAGAGAGCATGTTTATACAATTTTTAGGTAAAAATTAAGAATTTTAAGTCAAGGAAGGAAAGGTAAAATTTAATGTTAAGTTAAAGGAGCAGACTTAGTTTCAAATGGTCGTAAATAAGTGGATTGTTATGTAAGCATTCAGTAACTTGTATTAGTCATAACATATAGAATATTAAAGACTATTATGATGATTTTTACACAATTGCAACATACCTCAAGGCATCCAATGGTGTGATTTATCAAATACCTGAAGCTGATCTTAACTGAACAATGAACGCTAGGTCAGTTTACCACTAGAGAAAAAGAAAAGAACTAGACAAGTAAAAAACAAATAGGACAAGGCAAGAAGGAGAGACACCACTATATGGGATGAGGACTAAGAGTAGAAATGTGAGAGGCAAGGACATAATAAGAAAACTTGTATTGACACTAGTAACCAGACCAATTATATAGTTTTATTCTTAGTAATATTAATGATTCTGAAGCCTTTCTTTAATAATTGAGAAATTACAAGTTGCATTTTAGTTGTTGAAAACAAAATAACAATCAAAGTTGAGTTAGGATTCAAAATAGAAAAAGAGAAATAAGCAAGGGTTGCAACCTCAAATAATCAATCTCAAGAAGCACTTGTAGTAGCCAACAAGAGACATCTTAAAGATTATAGTTAAAAAATGGAGATATTAATGCATTTTGTAAATTTTTTGCATTATTTATGCAGTAAGTTGTTTTTATTGCAATGTAAATGATGATATGCTAATATCAACATTCTTCATTTGTGTTAATGACACTAGAATATTTTTTAAGTCAATGTATGTAACATTTCAAATTTTTTATAAGGATAATTTTTGTGATTTGGATATTAAAGGTGTTTTCTAATTTATTTTGACTTGTGTTTGAGTTAGAAACATAATTTGAGGTTTTAAATATGATGCGTGACATCCATAAGTGATTATGGTCATTTTCAATATAATATTGATATATATTTAGTTTGAGGGCATTTAAATAATTTTTTGTAAAAAATAATTTTTATGATGTAATTAATATTAATTAATAATTTTAATTATTTATTAGAGAAAATAATTACAAAAATTTATTATTAAATTTTTAATTTCAAGATTGATTGATTAATTAATTTTATGGGTTAAAATATTATTTAATTTGAAGATTGAATTAGTTTTAAAGTTAAGTTTATATATATATATATATATATTAGGATTTCAATTAGTTTTTTTTACTCAAATTTAAATTAAAGTTTAATTGAGATATAAATATTAATTTTAAATCTATAGTTTTAATAGATGATGGTGATTTAATCATTGTAGATATAATTGTAAATAATTGAGTGGTTTATGTAAATATATTTGATGATAGGAATCCTTTTAAAACTACAGATTTTCATTAAGAATTTAGAAATTTTATATTTGGAGCTAGATAAAATATTAATTGTTGATCTTTTCATATGTTGATGGTCTTTGTATCTAGCTGTATAATTTGAAATTTTAGGTTGATCCAATATTGAAAAATGTTCTTATATAACTATTTTCATACAATGTTTAATAATAAATTTGTACAGTATAACTGTACAAAATAATCATTTTGAAATAGTAAATGGTAATATTTTAATCTCAAATTTTATATGAAATATTTAAGATTGTATTAAATTTAAGGGTTGTTTAAGTTTATTATACTATAAAACTCATTAAGCAAGACAGTCTATCTGAGGATATAATTTAAAATAGTAAATAGTATCGATTTGATCTCAAAATTTAAATGGAAGACATTTAATATATTTATTTGATCTTATAATTTATATGGAGTGCATTTAATATGTTTATTATAATATATAATATTTTCATAATTTTTAGAATACCATATATATATATATATATATATATATATATATATATATATATATATATATATATATATATATATATATATATTTTTTTAGTGTAGAGGAAATCGATTATGACAAACATTTTTATATTTTGTTATAAAAT
>CATIWR010579410.1:0-14229 GCA_949677035.1 Omphalea diandra | reverse complement strand
TATATATATATATATATATATATATATATATATATATATATAATTATTCATATTTATATTAATTGAGAATATAAGTATTTTTATATTTTAAAAATTTTAACAATAAATTTATAAAATAATTATAGATAATTTTAATTAGTTTGAAATAAATCATGCTGGAAAAAAATATTATAAAACTTTTCCATTCTTCCTGATGATAAAAATTTTTTTATTTAGAATGAATGTTAAATTGATCTAATTATTAATAAAAATATTTTAAAGTTTTCATTAAATTATTTATTCTTTAAAATAAAAAATAATTTTTGACATATATTTTTTTAAAAAATTATAAACATATAACTTATCTCTTTTAAATTCTCTTAAAATTTGAGTTTCATAGTGAGACTGTAAATGGTCCATGATTGTATGTATTGGTTACTCAACTTTGTTTCCTACACGTGTGGTGCAGTTTTCGTAACCGCGGGAAACTGTTTAACCTTTCCCTAATTGGCATTTCACTTATTAACCTTCAGTCGTCCGTCCCGCGCAAAAGTTTAGGCGCACGTTAGGGTTATGGCATTCACTAACGTGCACTTTTCTTTTATTTTTTATTTATCGAACGCTATATTATCATTTAGTTAAATTCAATAATAGTATTAATTTATTTATAAATGAAATTTTAATAAAAATTATTTCTAAATAAAATTTTATATTGTATAATAAATATAGATTTTATTTAAAATTTAATTTTATATTTAATTTGAGTGTAAATTTTAGTTTAAGATTTTGTTTTCTTAAAAATACCCTTAATATCTATTGTATTATTTATAAAAACTATTGTGAATATGAGTTTCTTTAAAAAATTATATAAGTAAATATTCTTGTAAATAAAATGAATTTCATATATACATTATTAAAAGTTCAAAAAAAATATTTAAAAATTGATATTAATTTTGGGAGAGAGAAATGAAAGTGAGAAAAAAAAGAGATAACACGGAAAAAAAAAAGAGAAATAAAGAGAACAGAAAAAGAGAAAACAAGAGAAAGAGAAAAAAAATGTATTCGAAGAAATGAAATTTTTATTATAATAAGTTTATAACTCATTTAAAAATTATGTTAAATTATAAATTTAATGAGATAAAATTCTAAATAAATATTCATTCATACCAAACATTCTAAATTTAGATTCACAAATAAATTCTATAAAAACTTATAAAATTGATTTATGCTAAACACTCTATAAATAAATTTAGTCTACGTACAATAAATATTCAACATAAATTATTGAAAATAAAGACTAAAGTTTTTAAGTATTAGACTAATAGACTAACATTTGTCTTGTAATATAATACATTAAAAGTTAAATCTCAACAATTCTTATTTTTTTAAAACATTATTTTTAAGCCTTACAATTAATGTGTCAAGTTGCTTATAATCTTAATGGTTGAAAATCAAAAGAATCTATTATTGGCTAATCATAATATATTAATGCTTAAAAATCAACATAATATATTTAAAATAATTTTAATAGTTCTTATACTCTTTAAATAAATAAATTAATATGATTTATTGAACAATCTCAAACACTTTTAAACTCGATTACAAAAATCTCCGAATAGCTTAAAACAAAAATCTAGTGTAATTATTTTTATAAAATTATTATTTAAATTCATATTTTATTTGAAACTCATAATCTAATAAGTAAGAAATGAAATTTAGACTTGTAAAATTAAAACTAGCAAAATGAAATTTAGACTTACAAAATTAAAATAGTATATATTATTAGATTGAAATATAATTAGCATTAAAATTATATAATTTTTATCAGTTAAATTTGTGAATATATTCAAACTTAATTAAAATTAATAAATTAAATTTGAGTACAATGATTCTGTTTGAATAAAATTTTATTTTAAATAAAGAAAAGCAAAAAGCTTTTATAAAAATATATATAGTAGTATTATATTTTGTCTCGTAGCATACCCTCTAGCGCAAGCTAGCAGGAGTCTCACGAGCTCTGTTTTCACTTTACTGTCCCATTTGTGTTGTTCATTTCTATCGACTATTGCCATTGAAACATACCAACAGACAACAAAAGAATTGCAGAGCTTGAAGAAGTCCTTCGATGGTGAATCTTCCAAGAACCCGCAAAAGGGTTCACGCCATTCGTCGTGCTCCTGATGGAAGCGCTTTCGATAAGTGGTAATAACAATATTCTCCACATAATACATTTCTTTTCCTCTTGTGATTGGTCAGTTTTGATCCTGTTATGGTGTTTTTCTTATATATAAATTTTGCAGCGATAACTGTGGCGTTTCAGTGCCAATTTCTTTGTTTGATATGCACGATTGCGAAGATGATACCAAGAAGGTTGTGAAGAGATTTAAAGGTGTTAGTGGAAAGCAAAAGATCATGAGACCATGCTATGGTGACCAACCAAGATCGCCCTTTCGAATCTTTATGTACATTCTCAATTTTTAATCTTCTTCTTAATAGTGTTAACCTGATTGCAACTGTTCGTATTTCATTTTCACTGTTGTACACTGGGTGGCAATATGGGTTTATGCTGTATTGAGTGGTAGTGGATGAAAATTAGAGAATTTGATCCACTCGACAAATAATTGCAAGATTTAATTAGGGAGTGTTGGTTTAATTTTTCTCTTGTTTGGACAAATTATTTGCACTGGTTGAATTGATTGTTCAGTAAAAATTCTTTTGGTGGGGGCTTTTTGAAGGGAAGAGTTTATGAAGACTTGCAAGAATGAGAAGATTATTACAATTGATAGAAAAGGGTTTGAGACATGGAGGAAGATGTCAAAGGAGGTAATGATGGCCATGGATAGGATATTGTAACTTGCATTCTCTTGCTATGTTTTTATTATGGTTTTTGATTAGTGAATTCAATTTGTGTTTCTTAGGAGAGGCAGCCATATATAATCAAAGCTAATAAGGTGAACTCAGCTCATGTTCAAAATTTGATTCAAGAGATTGATGATTCATCAAAGGTAATTGGGCTATTTCACTACTCCTTTTTGTAAATTCCTGAAATTGCACATCACTATTCCCTGTTTGTTCTACTCTTATTTGGAACAACCATGATTGATCATAGAAAGTTCTCAAAAACTTGATTTTGCATTTGGCATATAGAATTAATCGTGTTTGCCATAAAATTTTGCTATTGATTATGGTCATGAGTTCAATATTTGCTTAATTGGCTTTAATCGCCTCAATCTTTCCTTCTTCATCATTGTATATGTTCTTTTCTTAGATTTTGGTCATGTGTGGTTAACTTGCTAAAATTGCCTTTTTTGGTCATTTGCATTGGATTTTACAGTAGTGAAAAGCTAAAGAAAGCGAATGACCCTTTGTTGCAATGGCTAGTAGCCCAGTATCCATGTAGTCAATCAACTTCTCCATAACCGAAGATGTTAAGGGTTCAAGTCTTGCAACCCTTTTCCATTTTGAGAACTTCTGATATACCAAAAGAAAAAGGAAACCTTGTGTTTTTGGACTGAATGCAGCAGTGTAGCATAAATGGGTAAATTACGCATTACCGCATTTGCAAAGTCAGTTATTGTGAACAATGTGGCTAACGTTAGTTAGTTTTCTCATACTAGGTTTTTGCCCTCACCTTTTGTCCCTTATCTCGAACTTAATTTCATCTGCTTCCTTAGCATGACATTCTTTCAAAGCTATTATCTTCTATAAGAGAGCCTTCTTTACTTTTCCCACATTTTATGATTCAATTTCAAAGATTCAAATGAAGTATAAAGTTGTATGCAGGTGGATGAAGAGGCAGATTCAGCAACTGTTGGGAAGTTTGATCCGGTTTACGTACTTTTCAGGCTCACAAACACTTCAATAAACAAAATTTACACCATTAAAATTGTTACCTTTCTTCTTATTGTGTTTATGATACTTCTACAAACAATCTAACTATACTTGTTTGATCCATTTGACAGTTCTATGAAGATTATGGATACAACGACAACTCTGATAGCTTTGATAGTTTCAGAGGATATGATAGTTTCAACACCTGGGAATGGTACTTCTCCATCCCCTGTTTCTTTTTTCAACACAATGTCCTGCCTTTGGTTTACTTTCTTTATTGTAGCACTAGTTTTCTGAACTATCTCTCGACACAGGGAAATGGTGAAACCCTGGATTACTGAGAATTCTCGTTGATGTCAAAGATTGGACTTCAAAGTCACATTACATTGGATGGGATCATCCAATTGGGCAATGGTGGGAAATGACATGTGAGGAGCTTTGTCATTGTAGTTACTCAACCTTTTCAAAAGGCAAGTTTGGCTACTGTGGAGTAATACTAGGATTAGGAGTAGGAGTTTTATGTTTCAACTTCTCAAATGGGTACCCATTTTTGCTTTCTATATTTTGAGAAGGTTTGACATTATAGGGGTCTGCTCTAGAAATTTTGTTGGGGAATGGAGGGACTTGATACTTGGAAGCATTTTGTCCATATTTTTTGTCTCCTACTGCTCCTTTGTAATGCATTGATAGTATGTTCAATCAACAAGTGAACTTGTAATCTTCATCTTTCCCTTCGGATTAATTAATAGCAATATTCTTGTGAAATCAGACCCTTTAGTGAAAAGGCTTGTTAACCGGTTCTGTGGTTCCATCAATTTTACTCAACAAATTCAAATCTAAAACTCAAATTTTAAAGCACGATTCAATTATTTATATAAAAGCTTTTTACAATCTCAAATCTACTAAGCTTGAAATTAACATTCATTCGCGTTAATTTAATTACTTGCGTACAATAAAATGGAAAAGGTATGATATTGCTCCAGTGGCATCAACAAATAATATATATATATATATATATATATATATATATGTATGTATGTATGTATTTATTAAATTTGATGATATCTTATTTAGTTGTATGAAATTGTGCATTCATTTCTATTATATAATGTTGTTTAAAATAACTGAATACAGCATTAGAAAGATATTGTTATTATCATAATTGTATTTGACACTTTTTGTTATGCAATTATAAAAAATGAATGATATTAATACAAAAATTAATATAATAAAATACAACAAAAATACATATTTATTAAATTTAATATAAAATTTACAAAAAAACAAACATGATCTTTATTACGTTAAAGTTGTTAAACTCAGTCACATTTAAAATTATTATAGCGTTCAATTCAAGTCGGAGAATTTACTCAGATTAAATTTGAGTCATCGAATTTATCTTTACTATTTTTCGAATTAATTTAATAAATGATGTGTTATTTCAATGCATTTAAGCCTCTAATTTCATGTCACTGCACGACGAGACTTCACATACTAATAGTGAATCAACACATTGTGTAGTATGATTATAATAATAAATTTAATATTTTTATTTTATTAAATATTTAGATAAATAATTAAAATTAATATATAAATAATAATTAAATTTTTATTTTTATTTTATAAAAGTTATTATCAAGTAAATAAAATATAAAATAAAATTTTCAAAATTTATGATTATATATAAAGTTAATTATAATAAAAAATTATCTATTGATTTATACTTTCACTTTTATGTAACACAATTTTAAGATAAAATTTATTAAATTTGAATAAAGTAATTCATAATCAATTAAATAAACAATATTAAGTATTTCATAATTAAAAATAAATTAATAAATAATTACAAATTATATATACATATATGAGAAAATTGTAAAAAAAAAAATTATCTATCAATTTATCCTTTCAATTTTGTGAGACACATTAAATGAAATAATTTCTAACAATTTAAGACTGTCATTTGATCTTATATACTTAACGCAATTTTCTATTTAAAATTTTTACTTTTAAAATTTTTTCTAATTTCATAGTTAGAAGTAATTTAGAATTTTTTACTTTTTAAGTTTTTTTAATTTTCTGATCAGAATATTTTGACTTCTTGTTTAGAATATTTACTTTCTAGGTTTTTAATTTTATATATAGAATATTTTGTATATGATTTTAACTTTCTATTTATAACTTTTATTTTTTAAAATTTTTAATTTTTAATTTATAAAATTTTTTTTATTATGGTAGATGAGTTTTCTTATTTTTTATTTAGAAATATTTTTTGATATCGTAATTTTTTATAACATAATGTAAAATAATGATACACAACTTTATTATATACAATTGTTTGACAAATGACAAACAATAATTTAAAACAAATTATACAAAGCTTAATAAAGTAATTTCTAATCAATCAAACAAATCATATTAAGAATTTCATAATAAAAATTAAAATTAACAGATAATTACAAATTATATATATATGCGTGATAATTATATAAAAAAATAATATTTATTGATTCATATTTTTAATTTTATGAAATATAATTTTAAGAAAAAAATTATTAAATTTGAACAAAGTAATTTATAATAATTTAAGACGGTGTCGTTTCACTTTATATACTTAAAATTTTAAATAATCAATAAATTTAATTTAAATCTTGACTTTTTATTTAAAATTTTTACCTTTTTTAAATTTTATGTTTAGGAATAATTTAGATTTTTTAATTTCTTATTCAGAATACTTGTTATATGATTTTGACTTCCTACTTATAATTTTTAGTTTTAAAATTTTTTAATTTCTAATTTATAAATTTTTTTATTATGACAGTTGAGTTTTTTAATTTCATATTTAGAAATATTTTATTGATATAACAGTTTTTTATAACATAATATAAAATAATGATATAGTTGTGATATATATAATTATTTGACAAATGAAAAGCAATAATTTAAAACTAATTATGAGACTAAAATTAATAATATATGCTAGTAGTAAATCCACGCATTGCACGATATGATTATAATATAAAATTTAAATAATTTAAATATTTTTATTTTAGTAAATTATTAATTAATGAATTGAATGGCTAAAAATGAATAATAATAAGTCAAATTTAACTATGATTTTATAAAAATTATTATGAAGTAAATAAAATAATAAAAATAAATTTCTTAAAACTTATAATTATGTAACAAGTTAATCGTAATAGAAAATTGTTTATTAATTCATACTTTTAATATTATGTGACATAATTTAAAAAAATTATTAAATTTGAATAAAATAATTTCTAACAATCAATTCAATAAATAATATTAAATATTTCATATTCGAAATAAAATTAACAAATAATTGCAAATTATATATATGTGTGTCTGAGATATTTGTAACAAAATATTATCTATTAATTTATACTTTCAATATAGTGTGACACAATTTTAAGAAAAAAGTTATCAAAGTAGAATAAAATAATTCTCGACAATTTACTATAGTGTTGTTTGCCATTATATGCTTATAATTTTGAAAAATCAATAGAATTAATTTAAATCTTAGTTTTCTATTTAGAATTTTTACTTTTTTTTAATTTTCTATTCAGAAGTTGTTTAGAATTTTTATTTTTGAGTTTTTTTTTATTTTTTATTCAGAATTTTTTATATGATTTTCACTTTCTATTTATATTTTTCTATTTTAGAGAAGGTTTATTTTCTATATGGAAGTTGAGTTTTTTACTTTTTTATTTAAAAATTATTTTTAATATGATAGTTTTCTATAACATAATGTATAACAATAGCATGTAGTTGTATTACAATCAATTATATGACAAATGACAAACAATAGTTTAAAACTAACTTTGAGACTATGATTAATAATATATATTGATTTTCTATGTGTCAAAAAAGGTTATTATCTACCATTTTTCACATTATTTTAAGAAAATATATTTAATACTTTATCAACTCATAATTTATAATACATTTTTTATTTAAATCATTAGTTATATTTAATGACAAATATGTACTTTATTAGTTCCATAATTAATGAGGGTAAATTAAAAAGATTAATTATAATTACCAAAAGTGAGAGTATATTTTCAAACCTTCTAAAAATGAATAGTGAATAACTTTTTTAAGATGGGCCGGTAGAAAAATAAAAAAAATTCTATTTTCAATCTTTCATTTTTTTTATTCATTTTCTTTTTACAATCATTATTTATTTAAAATTTTCTTTTCACAACCTTCATTTTTTCCATTTATATCCTTTTAAATTTTAGAACCTTTTTTTCAATTATAAAATTTTTTTACGCCTTTTTCACTTTGAAACCTTTATCTTTCAACTTCATCATAACTTTTACATATCTTATATATCAAAACAAGCCATCAATTCAAGATAAAATACTTTGTAAAAATCTTATATTTTTATAAAAGCATTCAAATATCCTTTATTGAATATTATGTGTCATTTAAATTGATTATTTCTTATATGATAATATTTACATCATTGAAGCATAATATTCAAATGTTTTAATACGATCAACATATGAGACTTATCGTCTTTGAATATAATTATGTTGATATTTATGCTAATTGCATGCAATAATAAAATGTTGTGAATTGGTGCAGTTATTTTCATTAATATTTAGAACAAAAATATTTCTTTTAGTTAGTATATAGCGTGTGATAAGTTTCAATAAAAAAATATAGAAAATTTTTGTGATTAATATTTAGAACAAAAATATTTCTTTTAGTTAGTATATAGCGTGTGATAAGTTTTAATAAAAAAAGATAGAAAATTTTTGTGATTAGTTCTAACAAAAAAAAAAAGAGAAATTTTAGAGCTGTAAAGAGTAAGGATTTAGATGTAAAATAATTATATATTAGTATTAAAGGTGAAAAAGATAATTTATTCAGAGTTAATCACTGTTGAGAAAGAATAATACATAATGCGGTTGGAAATAGAATTTCTAAAAATAAATGTTATGTTTTATAATGAAATGAGAAAGGCCCGGCCCAGCCCAGCCGAGCTACTGGCAGAACTTATTGTTAACACGGGTCTCTTCTCCCCTTCAAGCTTTCATCAACTTCTTTATCATCACATTTGTTGTAAAAATAAATAAACAGAAATGGAGTGCAGCAGTTGCAGCAATTTTAGAAGTTCTTCTTCTCTGATACTATCATCCTCTTCTACACCTTCTTCTCATTCTCTCTTCTCTTCCAACCTCAGATTTTCGGTATGCCTTTTTTTTTTTTTTTTTTGGGCTCCTCCTCCTTCTCTCTCTCTCTCTCTCTCTATTTACCTTTAAAGTTTATATTTCTTGTTTTTTTTTTTCATAATTCAGCACAAATTAAAGGTGCGGAATCGTTTTCTGATAACAAACGCTTGGGGGTTCGACGAAAATGGCTCTGTTAATGGGTTTCCCATTACACCTGTTACACCTAACAAGCTTTTCACGGAAGAGGTGACCTATTCTTTATGAAAATAAAGAAATGCTTTTTTTTATTGGATATTTTTAACGCCCTATGTTTCTATTTTCCATTGTTTTTTCCTCTTTTATTGAATCTTTATTTATGCTTTTTTTTTTCGGATATTTTGGTTTTTTGTTGTTTGGTTGTTAGACAATTGGAGCTGAATATGGAGAAGGTTTTGAGACATTTAGACAGGATGGGCTTTTGAAGGTTGATGTGGTGAGCAATTTTTAGCTGATAACATGTTTTGTTTTATAAGTCGCTTTTCTTATTGAATTGTATTTGATTTTTGGTATAGTTTATTCTGGTACTGAAAGAACATAGGCTGGGATAGGACGTTACTTACCGGGTTTATTTATTTTTTGGCAAATAGGATTTTTTGAATGATAGACTGCAAGAAGGTTTTCTTAAACGGATACGCTATGCCATGAAACCTGATGAAGCATATGGTCTTATTTTCTCTTGGGACAATGTTGTGGTAAACTCCAAAATCTCTGCCCTTTTCTTTCTGGAGAGTTTACTAGATGCTAAAGAATAATAATAAAAAAAAAGAAGATACCTTTGATGCTAAAAGAATAACAAATACTCCTTTGATGCTAAAAGAATAAAAAAAAAAAAAGAAGGTACTTTCTGTTTTTTTTTTTTTTTGGTGTCTTAATACTTTGGGACTTAATATACTTGATTTAGATATTGTGTTGGAAAATCTTAATAGAGGTGAATGATTACATTGTGAAATTTATTTTGAGTCCGGTAACTTGAGCTGCATTCTAAAGTGCTTTGACTTGGGCGCGCATTGATTTTTGTCTTTGGACGAGGCTTAAGGAGAAGTCCTTAAGACGTGTTATTTGATGATCAACCATTAAAGTATGAGAAATACATATGCATTTCATGGACCTCTTATGAAAGGTAGTTGGATATTTCTTCGTGTGGTTCTTGTCGGCATTGTTTCATTTCCTTATTTGTTTTAAAGACAATTGAAATGACATTTTAATGTAATAAATTTATAAGAACAGCAGTGTAAGTGAATTGAGAATTTCACATGTATTAACAATAGCAGACAGGCCATTGCATTGCTTTAATCTAGTGAGAAAAAATTTGCCCAAAAGGCCTAGAGTTTATGGAACTCCCTATTTGTTTGGCAATGAAATCAGAAAAGAAAGGAGAGACAGCCAAAATGTGGGGAATGGAAGCTACACAAGAGAAAAGTGTTTCATTCCCTCTTGTTTGGATGAGAAGATAATGAAAATGAAGCAAGATATAAATCAGTAACTTTTCTTTGTTTGGGAAGTGAAGACAATGGGAGATAGAATTTGTAATCAGAAATTTATGATTTCTCTGATATCTTTTTATGTGATGTTTTGTTTGATTTAATTCTCAATTAATGCAAATAAGTAAATTTTGTGCCAAGCAATATCTTTTTTTCCTTTTTTTTCCCCAAAATTTGGAAAATGTTGTAAAATGCAAAGCCTGGAGTTTAAAGTAATTTTTCTCCCTCCTTTTACCTATTTTTTCCAAACAAAGGAAAGTTTCCTTCTCTTGGTACCTTTATACCCCTAAAAATCTTTTCTTCCTATTTGGCATTCTTGAAACTGAGTGTTAAAGAAAATAGGAATGAAGCTGGCATCAGTGTGTTTAAAAATAGGGTGATAATGCTTAATCATCTGCACTCTGAGGGACATTTTGATGCAATTCCTGTGTAATTTTATGTTTGTTGCATCTCAGGCAGACACCCGAGCTATGAAGCTGAATGTGTGGAAGCAGCTTGCATCTGAAGAGGGTATGTAATAATGTTTTCCCCTTTAACCCTTTTTACCAATTTAATTTGCTGATAGTGCAAAATTTTCAAGCTTGTACATTGGCCATTTTTCCGAACCTTTGTTTTACCTTTAGATATGTGCAGTCAATGACAGAAACAGCCTAAGTTTCTCTGATGTTTTTGACTTCTTAAGAAAGTCATTTGGCTGTATCATAATGGTCTTTCGTTATCCTTTTATGTGGAAAACATCATGAGTTTTATGCAAGAGTACCTTATGTTTTCCCCAATGAAGAAAAACAAAAGAACATGGGATGTGCAGGAATATCTTTCTATTTTTATCTGGAGGCAAAAATTAATCACTTGCATTTCTTTTGATTGTCAAGAGGCATTCAAATGGAGATTTTTGTGACAGTTTCATGATCTTCAATTGTTTGGATTCTTGTGTAGGAAAGGAGATACCGAAAGATAGACATGCACAAAGGCTGATGTTATATGCAGGTGCTGATCATGTATTGCATAAGGTTTGAGAATTTCTGGTCATTTTATAATTGGGTTTTCATTTTGATCATTTAACTTTTGTTATCTGGTAAAATCAGTAGTAAAGCTTCGATGAAAAAAATGCATTTTCTTGTTTGATTGAAGACATTTCTTCTTGTTTTGAACGGTGGAATGAATTTCCTTAATCTCAAACTGCATATGAAAAAGAATAAAATCTAAAACCTTTCTGCGTTATGGGTTGTAGAAGCTTACATTGAATGTGATACTGAGGGTTCCTTTTCCTCTTACTTTCTAGCACCAAAGACGAAGTTGTTACTTTTTTTAAAATAAAAAAGGAAAGAGTTAAAAGAAATAAAATTCTGTGAACATAGGGTAAAGTTTTGGCATATGAATGCATTGCAACAAAAGTTCAAGCTTTTAAGATGGAAGGTAACTCCAATGTTGTGAGGTATTTTTCTTATAACTAGCAGTTGGATTGGATGCCACTTACCTTCATTTGTTTGGTGCTGATGTGGAGTCTATTTTAATTGTAGTTACTTTTGAAGTTTGAAGACTGTTCAACTGTACCTGAGTGTTCTCATCATTGTTTCAGGTATTGCATTGGGAGATGACAGAAAGCAAAGTGGATAGGTTGAAATTGAGGCTATCAGAACTATATTATGATCATCTACTTCAAGTAAGGTCCTTTCTTCTGATTTTGTGGCTGATATGTTTTTTCTCTTGAATTTAGAAGTTATATTGCTGTCAATATTCTTCATTCAGCTCAGAGAACCCATTGATGGGCTAGAAGAGTGGCTGGATGCTGTCGCTAGATCTCGCATACCTTGTGCTGTTGTTTCAAATCTTGATCGAGCTAATATGGTCGGGGCCCTGCAGAGGATGGGGCTCAAGAAGTATTTTCAGGTTGATGCCTTTTTCTGAGTGAAAATTATATTTTGTGAAGGTAGAACCAATCACTACTATTCCTGCAAATATGGGCTAAAAACTTGCAATATTGCGATACCATGATGTGCATGTGTCCATTTCATGTAGTTTTTTCTCATCTTTGTAATTGATATGCTGATAATGTTCTATGACCAATCTAACTGGTCTTACGACCTTCGTCATGCTTAATCTTGGTTTAGATTATTGCAGTGGCCTGCTGCTGATAGTCATCTCTGTCATTTCAGGCAATAGTGACCGAGGAAGATGGCATGGAGTCAATAGCTCATAGATTTCTTTCTGCAGCTCTAAAGGTGTGGATAGACCAGTGCTTTAAGATGATTTGCGTCATGCAATTTTTCAATCTTTGGGCTCTTCTTTTACTCTTCTGTGTATTTTTTTTTATTTGACAAATATTCTGCTTAGATCAAAATTGTTGGCTACATGGATTTTCATTTCCTTTTAGGATGGTCAAAACTACCTAATCTTGAGCTGCATTTATCTTGAATTTGTTCATCGGAGCTTTTTGGCCATATAAAAGCAATGTATGAATAAAAAACAATTCGTAATCAAAACTGGAATTACTATTGCAATAATATTGTCCCTCTTGTATTTTGTTTCGGTGAGTTGGCCTAATCATTAATGAATATTATAGGTTTAGAGATGCAATAGTTTGCATATTATAGATAACATTGAGGGTTTACAAGTTTCCCAGGAAGACACAGAATAATCTGACTTGTGAAACACATTTCTTCTTGTCTTATATCGAGGCTGATTCAGTCCTATTATTTGGAAGAGTTGAAATAGTAAAGTAAAGAGAGGGAAGGAGGGAGGCGGGTGAGAGAGAGAGAGAAGGGGGTGGGGCGTGCTTGTAAACCTTTTATTGCAAGTATAAGTCAAATAAATTTGATGGCAATTATGAAAATAGAAGTCCAAATATGTGGGAGAGTGGTCCGGTGGTTTTGTGTAAGGGAAAAGGAAAGAAGAATGAAGCTATCAAATTTGGTACAGCCTAGTACATGCATCTTATGAAATCATGAAGAGTAAGCCAAAAAAGTTGTGTCCTAGTTGAGTCTGTTCGCTTACTTGTTTTCACTTTCTTTCATAAATTCCTTGCAGCTTGATCGTAAACCATCCAAATGTGTGGTATTTGAGGATGATCCTAGAGGCATAACAGCTGCTCACAACTGTACTATGATGGCCGTGGCCTTGATTGGTTCTCATCCTGCGTATGTACTTTCCAATTAATTTATTGAATCTTAGTTCTGCCTCTTGATTCCTTATCTTTTACAGGCTAAAAAGTTTTTTTTTTTTTCTTTTCTGTTTTTTGAGAAGTCTATGCCTTGAATTCTGTTGTTTTTGTTTGCGCTCAGTTATTGCATTTAAGCAGACTGTAACTATCGTTATTCATGGACAATTTCGGGATCTCAAAAGAAAATTTTCTTGTTTATTTCTTCTGACCAATGAACTTTTTATCTGAAATGATGCAACGATGGCAAAGGGAATTAATTGTATTTGTTTTCTAAATATTTCTGGAAAGCATAATGTGATACAATTTGGTGTGTTCCTCTTTTCACTGAATTTGTATGTTTGGTTGAAGTGTAGTTGTCATAACATGGCACCATCTACTCATATTGATTAAGGCCGACAATGCAGGTATGAACTGGTGCAGGCTGATCTTGCAGTTGCTAGCTTCAATGAACTTTCAGTAATCAATCTCCGGAGATTATTTGCTAACAAGGGTTGTAGATTTATGGACAAACAAAAACAGATTATAGAGAAATCTCCAT